>VRLP01005167.1:0-39907 GCA_009660295.1 Lophius piscatorius | reverse complement strand
TCTTCATCAATTTGACAACACATGCAGCAAATAAAGAAAAAGTCTTCATCAATTTTCACAACACCTGCAGCAAATAAAGATCACATCTTCATCATTTTGACAACATTCGTTTCTTTCTGATGAGGACGTCTCTTTAACTACAAATCTCCCATCAAGTTTAATCAGAGACGCGTTCCGCTGGTGCCTGAAGCTGGAGTGAAGAATAGACAGCGGATGCTGTGATGTTGTGTTGGTGCTGTGGTCGCTACGTTCTCTCCTTCTATCTCCTCCACTCCAAACAATCGCACTAAATACTCCTGCTGCGATGCCAAATGCAATCAAAAAGAGGAAATTTGTGTTCTCTAAATGCCGCGGAGCCAAATGTCTCGTCGGAGAACAATAAACCAGATTCCATATGCAAATAAAACCGACACATGGCGCTAAATGAAATTAGCATCTTCAGCAGGGTCACTCTTGCCCCGGTCTCGTCTCATTTTGGGAGGCTCACTGAAAGTCGGCCTGTATTTCTGCTGGGACTGGAACATCCTCTGTGGAGTTTCTTCATCTCCAAAAACAATACTTTTGGTGCGGAGATAAAAGACGCCAGACAACAACCTCAAAACGGCCCTTCTGGAACCACATTACAAGGACGAGCAGGACGGGATTTGGGCAGTCTGGGGACGGACGCCGTGATGTCCCGCGGCGTCTCCTCTCTGCCTGACCCGTCGACGGGGGTCAGCGGACCAGATTGTTTTTTCGGTCAGCGACACAAAAAACAGTTTGAGTTGAGGGGAAGCTCTGCAGCAGAGTGTCAGAGACACTAATTGGTTTTGCCGCTTGTGGTGAAAAACAGCGACCTGTCTGCCAGGTCCCGGGTGATTGACAGGTGAGGGATAAAAGGCTGAGCTCCGGCCCGAAGCAGGAGAGCGGGCGGAGGGTGAGGACGGGTGGAGGGGCTCGTTTTCTGGCAGCAGACCAGAGGCCACAGGTGCAGGATCGAAAGGGATCAATGCTTCCGGAGTCAGGCAGAGGTCAGGATGAGGAGTCCGGTTCAAAACTCAATCTTTCAGCAAACTCCGGTACAAAATAATTCAGCTTAAAGGAGCAGTTCCCCCCCGAAAACAAAACTTCAACTTCTGTTTAGCATCTCTAAAAGCCTCGTATTTAATATTTGAAACGATGCCGTTTACATAATGTTTGTCTCAAATAAAGAGCTAAATAAATCAAAAAGAGCTAATATATTTTCTAATATATTTCTAATATACATGCTCCAGCTTAAAGGACACTACCTGTGATTCTACTGCTATGTCTACTTGACATCAAAGAAAGACATCAAAGCCATCAACTCACGTGCAATACGACTAGACAGGAAATAACTGTCCGCGTTAAATGTCGCAGTGAAACAGTCCAGGATCATACGTTGAAACAGTCCAGGTTCATACAGTGAAACAGTCCAGGTTCATACAGTGAAACAGTCCAGGATCATACACTGAAACAGTCCAGGTTCATACAGTGACTCAGTCTAGGTTCATACAGTGAAACAGTCCAGGTTCATACAGTGAAACAGTCCAGGTTCATACAGTGAAACAGTCCAGGATCATACACTGAAACAGTCTAGGTTCATACAGTGACTCAGTCCAGGTTCATACGTTGAAACAGTCCAGGTTCATACAGTGAAACAGTCCAGGATCATACATTGAAACAGTCCAGGTTTATACAGTGAAACAGTCAAAGTTGATGCTGTAAGAACAAGAGGATTTAGCTTTAAGGAGACAATCAGCGAGAACCTCTTGGAAAACACTTTGTCTTCCCACTGTCTCACCCTCCAGACCAGTAGGGGGCAGTAATGCACCCTTAAACTGGTTATTTAACCCAAATTACCTTTCTTCTTCTTTCCCTTCTTCCTGTAGAATGAGGAACAGGTGTCTCCTTAGGTGCTGAGTCTGCATTGTTCTTGGTTGGATAAAATTCTCCTGGTTTAAAAAACACATCTCGGATCACCCGCAAAATGTCCCAAAGAAGAAGACGGAAGAAAAGCCTGAGAGGATATTTTTGCGTACACTTCCTGTCCAGTGATTCAGAATGTTTTCTGATCAGCCGAAGGATCAAACCTTCCTTTACGGGTTGAAAGATCTCTAATCCTGGATTATCTGGACAATCCCACAATGAAGAAGCAGAGCCTGACTTGAGTAAACTAGAAAAATACTTCTTCTACTGAGGTAAGGAATCTTCTGACTTTCCCCTCGTGATGAAACATGTCCATCTGTTCGACTGCGTGGTTAAAGGAGAATATCTGTGTTGTTTGTTCAGAGATGGTTTTAGTCTTATTGGTGCGATAATTAGGCTTTTGACATCTTCAGATTAAGTCAACTCAAGCAGAAGCTTCTCTTAGAAGAACCGTCTTTTTCTCTTTCAAACAGAACTTTTCTTTTGTGTCACTCTAAGGCCCGGTCAGCGCGGTCCTGTGGGTCGGTTTAACCCTGAGTTTGGGCTTTAAGAAACATCTTGGCGGTTCTGTCTTTGTCCTCTGAGGGACTTTAAGAAGGAGGGTTTGAAAGAGCTGCGGTTCTTCTGGTGATTGTAGATGTTTTGTTGTAGGTCGGCGGTCCGGTTCTGACATGTTTGTCCAGGAGAGGTCTTTTTTTTTTTTTTTCGTTTCATTCTGCTGGGGCGGTCGGAACATCCCAAAACATGAGTCAGACATCTTGAAGGGATGATTTCCTGTTGTTGTTGGGTTTTTTTTGAATATTAAATCAGTTGGGGTGACTGGATATGGAATAATATGATTTAATCTTAGATAAATTGCTACTTCAAGCTACTTTAACCCTTTAATGTCATCACCAAAGGAAATAAATAAGGAACAAAGAATCGATTTCTTTTCATGCTTTATTTCTTTGGGGCAATTTATTAACTTCATATTTTAAGAAACTAAATTTACCCATAAAATAAAGAAAAATCTGGTCAGCCATGTTTTTCAACCGTAAAAAAAATTTATTAAAATAAGACCTTAACTAAGTCATTTCTATATTTCACGGAAAAGTACTCAATTCTTTTTAGATCAATCTTTTGGTAAAGCATTTTTCAGAAACTTTTATTCCCTTATTAGACATAATCCAAAAGTTCTTCCTCTATGGTCACGGTTAAAGCCTCCTGTCGGTGGCCCCTTTGACCTGTGGTGTCCCCCAAGGCTCCATCCTTGGCCCCTTACTCTTTAGCACATACATGCTGCCACTGGGATGTATTATAAACAGGTGTCACATTTTACGATAAGAAACAGACTCAAAATGATCTCGACCAAAACAGTTGAGGAGGACATCAAAGGCTTAAAAAACAAAATTAAACATGATAGAAGTAGATTTCCGCACGTAAAAAAAAATAACTGCTAAGGATGTCACAGGGTTTAAAAAGTGCATCCAATTAATTACATTCTTTGTAATTATGTAACCGAAAACAGAAAACATAATATAACTAAGCCTTTACCCTGACCCGACAGTCCCTAATCCCCCTGCGTTGTACAAGCAATCCCCCTGATTGAACGCCTCAAAATAAATTTGAAGTTGTGTCTTTTTTGAAAAAGTGAGTAAAATAGGAACTATCCTAACAATTTCCGACATACACCAGGGTCTATTTAGAACGGTGTTTCGCTCCAGTGTACGCTGGAGCGTTTCGTATAGAAGTGACTGAATAAATCTGATTCTGAATCTAGATTATGAAATATACCAGCCAGTTTTCCTCGAGTCCATTCATATGAAACAAATTTCGACTAATTTGGAACAACGGCTAGAAAGTCACGTCTGAAAAACAGTTTTGGGACATAAGCTCCACCTGATGAGGAAAATATGAACTATTAGGGTAAATTATGATATAAACAAGATAGATCTACTCATTTATACCAAATTCGGACCGAATCAGACCAACGGTTGAAAAATCATGGCCCAAATCTTTGAGATAAAGCTCCCCCTAGTGTCGAAAAAATACAACCGCCCTTTCCCAAAATCAATCCAGTTCTTCCTCGTAATAAGTTCTGTGTGGGTATAAGATTTGAAAATGATCCACGAAAGATTTTTTGAGTTTTGTCTGGAATAAAAGCGTCTGATGGGAAATATGAAGCCCTAAAGCGGAACAATCTGCACGTTATATAAATGTGAGATGATTACCAATAAAAAGAACGGGAAAATTATGACTCTCTTTACAAAACATCAGGCGTTAGGGGAAATTAAGCGAGGATAATTTATTTCAACGGCAACATCCACTTTAGGGTCAATAAGCATGAATGAAATAGCAACAATAACTCGAACCGAAAAATTTACAATACAAATGATGAGTCAACGAAAACAGTCCACTAAGTTCTTCCAGCTTAGTGCGCTTTATTTTTCCTGATCGCTCCCAGCACAGAGAGGAAGACACAATTCAAGTCCAAATCAGTTCCATCTACCCTGATGGGAGATTTCAGAATCCAAAAAATTGTATCCACAGTATCCGTCCAGGACAACCGGATCAGCTCTGACCGGTCCACGCGGTCCGGGTCCCCTAACTCTGGCTTAATCCTTGCGGCCCCCGTAAACCTCAGTGACATGGCCCCCCCCAAGCTCACCAATGTCACGACAGTAAGCTCCGCCGCCACTAGCAGGCGCTTGGAATAGCGCTGCGTCGGCGTGCCTGATATTGTTAAATTTGAATTTTAACCACTCTGATTATTTGCATTTGCTTTTACTTTTCTTTATTGATTGTTGCTCCGGTTTTAAGAGACGTTTGTCGAAGCTGGAATTAGTCCGTCACACGTCCGTAGTTGTCGGCACTGCTGGGTTGAACTAAAGATGGCTGCAACCCCTCGCCTCCTCGGGTCTCCTAGAATCAGCTCACTCTTCTATAACCTCGCTAACCCTTCAATAATTCAACACTCCGGTATTTACCTCCTGATAATGACTTTGTTTTCCTCCCGGGTTCAGAACAGACAGCGATTCCTGGAAAACGTCCCCGTTAATAACCCTCCCTGAAGTTACCCGACAAAAGGGTTCAGGTTTTTTCCTTCAGAGATTTGTTTTCCGGCACCAGACAGACTGCTAAGAGAGCGACAAGGACACAAATGTTCTGAGATGTCTGCGGCGCTTCAACGGCTAACAGGCGGCATTTCCTGGACAATGTTGTTTACAAACTAACAACCGCGGATAGATCCACCGTCTTATTGAGCTTAGAAGCGAACCATTCTGTATTTCAGTGGAAAGTGGAGAAACCGCTTTCATTTCACAAGGCTGTGAACTATTTTCTTTTTAAAAATCAGTCTGTAAAAGTGAAAGTAGGAAAAGTATCATTTACTTTTTTGTACGACCAGGGTGAATTCGGAAGCATTGCAACAATTGTTTAATAATACGCTAACTCTAACGGCTTACGAATAAATATTCAGAAATTTCTGTTTCACTGCGTGAACCTGAACGTTTCACTGTATGAACCTGGACTGTTTCTCTGTATGAACCTGGACTGTTTCTCTGTATGAACCTGGACTGTTTTCTGTATGAACCTGGACTTCTTGTCTGTATGAACCTGGACTTCTTGTCTGTATGAACCTGGACTGTTTCTCTGTATGAACCTGGACTTCTTGTCTGAATGAACCTGGACTGTTTCACTGTATGAACCTGGACTGTTTCATTAGATCCACCTTCGTAGTCAGTGGGCCTGAATGAAAATATCAGTAACAGTAGTTTTCTATTTATTTGTTTAGATGTTGCCACGGTTACAGATCGAGTTAATTCTCATCGTTTTTCATGAAACTTTTTTCCCAGTTATTTGTGACACGGATTTTGCGAATCCGTACTTTAATGGATTCCGGAGTGGACCCGCTCGAGCTGCGTCCTTTGATGTATAATCTGCAGATGTGATGTGAAAGACGTGAGACTAGAAACGCAGGAAAAACGGTTCCAGAAGAAAACGTAGTGAGAAGAGGGACAAGGGTAAATGTGTGCTGCCCACTCAGGCAGAATAATAAGACCATTATAAGACCGAGCGCGCGTCATACAGTACACGGCTCCGATCCACCGGGTCTCATGGGTCAGGAGCTCTACGGAGGCTGGAACCAATGACGGCTTCGTGACAATGGATTTACATTTTATCAGCCGGAGTCTTCCACCTGAAGACAACGGCTCCGGTTCTGGGAGAAAAATGTGCCGATGCTCCTGTATGGAAAAGTATTGGACCCACTAACTAAGGCCAAAAAGGTGGTCCGATACCTCAATCACCAGTGTGACGTAAAACTTGTTCTCCTCCCTGGACTTACTGTCCAGTCGTTCAAGCTTCAGCAGAATTGCACTTGTCCAGCCGCATTGTCGGGTTTGTGAGCATGAACTGGGATCATGGGTAATCTCAATCGTTCCAATTTCAACAGACTGCAGATTAACAGCAACCGGACTTTAGTTTTTATCTCAGTCATGGTTCCGGTCAGTCCACATCAGCACAACATCAGGTTTCCCAGCTGTGTCCATTCATACAGAGTTTCGGGGTTTCTGCCTTTTTAACGATTCATTTAACGTCTTGTTTTTTTTACCTAGTGAGTAAAATCTAAACTTTTAGAGTAAAATATGCCGTTTTCAAGATGGATCTCCTTGAGTCGATTCACACCAACCAAATTTGGACTAAATCGGACTAACGGATAGGAAGTTATATCCAAAAAAACTCCAGCATTTTTCGTAAACAAGCTCCCCCTAGTGAGTAAAATATATATTATTATAATAGTAAAATAAAATATACCCAAGATAAATCTCATGCACCAAATATGGACGAAATCGGACCAACTGTTGGGAAATTATGGGCCAATAACTTTTGGAGTTAAAGCTCCCCCTAGTGTTAGAAATATACAACTAACCCTTCCCAAAATCATTCCAGTTCTTCCTCTCACCAAGGTCTATGTCCGTATAATGTTTGAAAATGATCCATGAAATAGTTTCTTAGTTATGGCGTTAACATGAGACATCTGGGGCGATGATGACGATTCCATCAAAATCCCGACTTTTCAGGGTTAAATTACGAAACCAATTTCCAGCAAACTTTACAAATGTTTGTTACACGGATCAGACCTGCTGGAGCCTCTGTTTCTAAATTCTGACTTTTTTTTTTTGTACACAAAGTCAGACGGAACGGATTATTCCCCTGTTTTCTACACCCATGAGCCCGAATTCTCCGAAATCATCCAAAAAGCGTGAATCTTCCTCGCCGCTCATTTTCAGCTCTTAGTTCTGGTTTGAAGGAGAGTTCTGCAGCTGCGGCCCAGAAGATAAGCCTCCTCAAACACCTTTTCTGGAGTGTAGAAAATCCTTGAGTCCTCTCCTTCTCTCTCTTTCTCTCTCTTTCTCTCTCTTTCTCTCTCTTTCTCTCTCTCTCTCTCTCTCACTCACACTCTCTCTCTCTCTCTCACACACACACTCATATTAATCGCCCCCGGAGAGAGGAGCAGGATCGTCTTGACGACTGTGATACAGGACGGATTTCTCATTTGTTGTTCTGGGTTCGAGGCAATCTGCTGCTGCTCCTCCGGTCCCGCTGCAGCTGCTGCAAAATTGATGTTGGACCGTTTGCTGAGCAACAATTCAAAGGCGGGCGAGCGGGCGGGCCGACAGACGGGTTGATTAGCTTCCCGCAAAGGTAGACAGGCTCCCGGCTCTCATCCATAAAAGAAAGAACCATTCCACTGGAAGCCGGAACGAGGCCCGTTTCCAGCCTGGCGCTGCAGCCCGGGATTATTCACAGAGATGGATGGAACTAAACCGGCTTAATACGGGCCGGCGTGTCAGACGATGATCCATATACACTGTAAATGAAACGTCTGGAGGGCCGGGCGGTTCTGATAAAGGGTAATAACATGTGTTTATAAACTCACATGTGCATGCAGGTAGAGAAATGTGCGTGAAACATGTTCCAGTGAGTAATGGGTCGTATTCTCAGGAGGGGGGAGGGGGGGCTGTGTGTGCGTCGATACCGCCGGGCTACTATGGGCCCGTTTGGATAAAGAGCCCCTCTCTATTTGTATGCAGCAGGATATGTTGATCCCCAGCGCTGGGCTCCAGGATCATCTCAGCCTGCCGAGATAAGCCGGCGCTTCGGTGTCGGTGGTCAAGGCGGCGTCTCATATTTCTAGAGAGGCAGTGATAACGCACCAACGGCGTCTACGGGTCTTCATGGCCGCATTCACGGTCGTGTCAAGTCCACTTTTACTTCTTCTCCGACGTTATCTCACGACTCTGTCTCGGCAACAACGGCGAGGATAAAAAAAAAAAAAGGCCTTAAGAGCCGAGCAGAGAGGAAGGACCCAGTTATGGAATGTCGGTGGGCGTCGACCACAGCAGCAGCATCAAAGCGGGCCGATGACTGAGGTGTCCGTGAATTTTGATTATCCCAGCTGCGAAGCCTCATTATGTCCCCGATAAACTCAAAAATAGTCTCATGGATCACTTTCACATGATTCCCACATAGAACTGAGCGCGAGGAAGAGCTGGATTGATTTTGGGATATTTTGGACACTAGGGGGAGCTTTACCTCCCAAATGTTTTTGGGCCATGACTTTTTTTTTTTTTATCCAAATTTGACGCCTATGTTTCATATATTACCCCCACAGTTCATGTTTTACTCACTAGGGGGAGCTTTTTACGAAAAAAAAAAAGTTTTTTCGGACATAACTTCGTAACCGTTGGTCGGATTCTGGCGCATATGGATCGACTCGAGGAGATCTATTTTGTAAATATTATATTTTGACTCTAGGAGTTCATACGTAACTCACTAGGTGGAGCATTTTTGCGAAAAACACAATTTTCCAGACATAACTCCAAAACTAGTTCATGGATTTTTTTCAAATTATATTCCAAGATACACCTTAGTGCGAGGAAGAACTGGTAAGATTTAGGGAAATGTCAGATTTCTGACACTAGTAGGAGCTTTATCTAAAAAGAATATCGGGCCATAATATTTCGATGGTCTCATTCACTCAGAAGAACGGGGTCCTGGGTTTAGTCCTCAGGTGCAAAGTTGACAAACTAATAACGAGAACATCTATATGACTACGAGACGTGAAGGTCCCCCGATGTCTTCATCAAAGACAAAAATACATCTGGGTTAAACTGAACAAGTGTGACATGAGTGATTCTGTGACGGCCGGCTCTCAGGTGAGTTTGATGTCAATTCAGAAAAAAAACAGCCTCAGTTTTTCTGAAATAATGAGATAAAAAAGTCTTTAATTCAAAGAAACATTTTTTTATCTGAGGTGGATGCAGTGAGCTTCAGTCGTTCTTCGTCAAACAAACAAGTGAAGAAAGTGGAGCCGGTGAGACCCTGTCTGCTGCATGATGGACGAGGGAGCAGACGCACACACACAGATAAAGACGGAGGCGGCGGAGCGGGAGGGCCGGTGGAGCTGGGGGGGGGAGGGGGGGCGGCGGCGAGCTGAACTCGGCCTCAGAAGGCTCCATCACAGAAGCGCTTGTTTCTCCCCGCATGGCTGATTCAACGACAGGCAGCAAACTCAATCAGTAACAGGACAAACAAATCAGTGGGACGAAGATCAGCATGAGTCTGCCAACACACACACACACACTCACACTAACTAATACACACTCACACACACCAACTAACACACTAACACACTAATACACACAAACACACACACACACTCACACTAACTAATACACACTCACACACACCAACTAACACACTAACACACTAATACACACACACACACTAATACACACTCTCACACACACACACACTCACACACAATAATACACACTAATACATACTCACAAACACTCACACACCAACTAACACACTAATACACACTCACACACACCAACACACTAATACACACTCACACACACTAATACACACTCACACATACACACTAATACACACTCACACACACAGACATACACTGACACACACAAACAAACACTGGCACACACAAACACACACAGACACAAACAAACACTGGCACACACTAACACAAACTCACACTATCACTGCCCCCTGCTGACAGACAGACAGACAGACAGACAGACAGACAGCTGTGCTGGTACAGAAGCTGAAGGCTTGTTTCTGGTTCTGTTTGTGTTTCCTGTGAAGTCAAACCTCTCTCTCCTCTTCAGGATGTTCAGGTTTCATCTCCTCTAACGAAGGAGTCCGGCGGGGGGCTTCATAAATTCTCCTCTCTCTGTTTGGCTGTTTGTGTACACTTAACAAAAAAAAAAACTTTTATTAAACTTTAAAAATGATTCAGTATTTCCACACGATTAAATGGGTTTCTTAAAGTATAATAGTTAAAGTATTTATTGGTGGAATTTAATGTACTAAGGTTAAGTCAATGTATTAAATATTATATATATATATATCTATATATATATATATATCTATATATATATAGATATACATATATCTATATATATATCGTCATTGAAGACCTAAGTTTGAGGAAGAACTGGATTGATTTGGGTATGTCGGTTGCGTACTTCTGACACTACGGGGAGCATTCTTGTAAGAAAAACGATGTTATTTTGACGATCAATTTTCAGCCTGAATACTTCGGCACATTGAAATACATGAGACGATTTTGCCGATTGTCGTATTTTTTAACTAATCAGATTTCGTTGTTCGCATTTAAGGCTTGTCCTCTGACATGCCAGGGTATGCTAGCTAGGCTGGGGCGCGACTGACGGGCGAGATGTGAATCCACACCTCCTGATGAGCGGCCATTTTCAATTCATGCCAACTTTTTGGAGAAAAGTGACTCGACAGTCAGAAATGAACTACATACGAGTAGAAAGGCAACGTAAAAAGTACCTGTGTCCTCTAGGAGCCCGTTATCGGACTATTTCTTAAAGACAGAAATGAGGACAAACTTTATCTTCAGATGAGGAACGACTTTTTGATCCTGATATTTGAATAGCCCAAATATCGGTGGTGTTGGTGTTGTGGCGGGAATGAGGTCCGGATTCAGCGCTCTAGCACACTAATACACTCTAACACAACACAACACACATGTGTTAGTGTGTTAGTTGGTGTGTGTGAGTTATTAGTGTGTATTAGTGTGTATGTGTCGGTTTGTGTTAGACTGTATTAGTGTATTAGTGTGTTAGCTGGTGTGTGTGAGTGTGTATTAGCGTGTTGGTGTGTGTGAGTGTGTATTAGAGAGAGTATGTCTGATGTTTGATTGTACCAGAAACTTGACTGGAGTCTGAGACAAAACGCTTTTTACCGACATTTAATGGTATTATTGCTTTCTTTTGGTTTTATGAGTAAAATAGAAACTTTATTCATCCCCAAAGTGTAAAGTCATACTTTATAATAGGACATCTGATAGACATTTTAGATAATTATTATGTATGTAAGCATGTATGTGTGTATGTGTGTGTGTGTGTGTGTGTGTACAACCGGGTACATAACCCAGTAAAACAACCGCCAATGAAAGACATGGCTACAAATACTGTTCCTTGGCGGCCGTTTTCTCGCTATTGTCCTGAGCTTGTTGCCTTGGACAGACCCTATTGCCCCCAGAATCAAGAATCAAGTGTTAAACAGTTAAACAAGAAGGGATTACTTCACCAGGAAGGACCAATATTTCACACGGGTTATTTTTGTTGGCTGAAAATGTTGGTTTTCGACGGACCTTCAGCACCTTTTAGAGGGCAAACGGTTGATGTGCAGGGTGGGCGGAGTCTCTGAGGATGGACTGGGCTCATGAGAGGCAGCGGGAGATTTCTTCCAGGGAAGGCAGACGACCGTCTACAGAGAATTTGAGAGATACTCAGAGAGTTTGTTGAAGTCGTCGGTAGATTTAGAGGCTGGCAATAACTCTGTCTCCGTTACAGTAATGGAAAAATCTGCATGAATAGTTCCGTAACCGTGGGTTACTGTCGTGCCTCGGTGGAGGTTTGAGATCTCTGGGTGCTTCGTCTTGTTCTGATTGGTATCACAAACTGGAATGAGAACGACATAAGATGAAATGTGCCCTAAAAGTGTAAAAATAAAAAAGTGAAGAAAACCATTATGAGACGTTCACCTTTATGGTCTCCGGAAAAATCGGTGGAAATTTGTCCCTTGGATTTAGAGGAACTTCTACATCACCTTAGAAAGAAAATTAATAGTAGAAAAGCAGTTGGCGAGGGAACAAACCTATCTTAGCCTCCATCAGATGATTGACAGGTGAGATCCTTCTTCGCTGACTCCTCGTGCTCCTCGTGAGCCGCGTCAAGAAAGTGCCGCGGCGTGAAATGAGCTTTAATTACAGCCGTTTGTTTATCGGAGCTCTGACGTCGGTTTGTCTCGCTCCGGCGGACGGCGAGCGCGTTGGTTTGTAGATGAGCTGAGAGCGATGTCGCTGATGGTTAACAGCTGGGAACATCTGTGCCCCACATGCTGGTCTAATCCACCGCTCATCTGTAGAACGGGACCAGAACCAGGGCAGAAGTCGAGTTTTCCTGTTTCCAGGTAGTTTCGAGGTGATTCCAACGACGAGTCCTTAGTCAAACGCTGACGAGTCCAACTTTTGTTCAGGTCAAAGTTCATTTAGTTTTCACAGAGAATCAATGATGTTTACTGAGATGAAATGACCAGATTTGCCCTAAAATTACTTTTTTTTACTATTTCAATATAAAGAAGATGTCAAAAATATTGAACCATAAATGTCCCAAATAAAAAAAAAAATATATATATATATATAAAAAAAAAGAAAGAAAAGGAAATTACGCCTATTTACTAAGCTTATTTATATATATTTTCTGGAGCATGCACCATTAGCATTAGCAGCTGAAGTGTAAAACTAAAAACTGAAATCCACATGCAGCTGAGCAGGACTCAGGATTTCCAGTCCGATATTGGGTTCAGTATTGAGTTTGAAGACCAGGTTCTTCTGATACCTGACAGCTTCAGGGTTTCGTTTCATCGAACCTGTTATCAGGAGAGAACACGCTCAGAGGATGGCGTCAGGCTTTATGTGCAGACCAACACGCCTTTAGATACTGAACGCCAATCCTGAGGGATGCTGGGTAAGATGAGTTCTAAGAAGAATTCATCTGTGTCACGCAGAATTTTGAAAAACTTTTTATTTCTGGGGTCCAGCTTGTGAACATGAAATCTGAAATCAACCCAAATAATTGTTTGTTTTTTTAGTTCTTACAGCTAAAAACTGTAATACTGCTTTTGTTTTTGTTTTTGAACCTCTTTCAAGACAAAACATATGTGAATATATATATATATATGTATATACACATATATATATATGTGTGTATTCAATGTATATACCAATATAGATATAAAATATATTATAAAAGTATAATATGTGATCAGTAGAAACAAACGTTGACAGAACTTTATTCCGGTCTTAGTTTAAATCGTTTATTACTTCATCGTCGCTTCATTATTCTTTCTTGATTGTTTCGTCAGTCCAACACCGGATATGCAAAAAAATTCTGCGGTCCGGTCCGGTAGAAAAACTTCTGTGACTCGCTCCGGTCCTCCAGCTTTTATTTAAGAGGAAAGTTATCAGCGCTCAGCAGAAATTTTTTACTGAGGCTGTTATCTCTGCTGGCTGCGTCTCCCCCCCCTCCCTCCATCACCATTCCTTCCCTGTAATTACACATAATTGCTGTTCTGCACCAAAAATCCCTCACGCGGATAATCTCCCATTTGTCTGAGCGAGGAACACGAATGTTAGATCGCCGCTGAGATTTTACACTTTTGTTTTCTTACGTTCTGCGTGAGGTTTTTAATGCCTTCAAAATGTTTCCGAAAACGAATCGCATTTAGAATAAATCACGGCTTCTAGCAACTTTAAAGGGGAAAAAAGTCTATTTGTAGAAGCCAGGTTTTGAATATTCCCCCAGCTGTGATAAAAAAAATACTTTCCTTAACAGACGACATTAAAAAAAAACAGCATTTTTTTGTTTACCAGTGTTAATATTAAATATGCAAAGTAAGCAGTTATTGAACAGGAAATAAGAGTTTTAGGATTCAAACGTTTTACATCTGAGACATGAAAACACTGTAAATGTATTTACAGTAAATATTTGGGATAATGCATGATGGTAACCACGTACAAATACTTACTTCTCAGTATTTATACTAGTACCTTTGACCTACATTACTTCTCAGATTCTGAGGGTCATCGATGTGTTTCATTGATCAAAAAAAAAAACCTACTTAAAAGTTTCCCTCAAAGTTCATTTAAAACCTTTCGAGTCTTTAAAAGATGCAAAACGGAGCAGAGTTAAGAGTTTTATTTTCAGGAACAACAGGGAAACGTGTCTGATGAGGTCATGCTGTAAACAACAAAACTCTGTAAACAAAAAGAGAGACTTTCACAGCTTTGACTAAAAACAAATGTATCGATGAAACAAACACCTTTTTTTTTTTTTTAAAAAAACAAGAAAAATATTTCACTGACTGGAATCTTACTGATGCTCCGGAGGTTCTGATTCTAACCTTTATTTCATCGGTGCTGATATATATTCTTTTGTCACAGGTGGAGGAGCAGAGATCACGACCGCAGGAGAAGCTGCTACTAAACGTGAGGTCAGAGTCCTGCTGCAGCCGCCATCAATCCTCCACTTCCTGCCCCCATCAATCAGGTACAACCTCAAAATATGTTTGGGACATCTGTCGTTATTGGGTTTCAATCAAAATTATGACGATTGTCTCCTGATGGGGAGGGTCTTCAGATGCAAACATGAACAAGCCGTGTGAGAGATGAAGAGTAGAACATCAGGACTAAAGGCACAAAATTGACTCAGAACTTCTTCGGGTCAGAGATTCCTGATGACAGAGAAGAAGAAGAAGGAAAGAAAAGTAGCCATAGTTACACAATATGAATTATCTACTCAACCGGCCATAACATTATAACCACTCTGAGGTGGGATTTACGAAGGCGGAAGGAAACATTGGCTGGTGGTTTGGATCTGAGTGACTGTGAAGGCTGGGTCAGTACATCTCCAGAACTGCAAGGCGTCTGGCGTGTTCTGATCCCACAGAAGGAGTTCTTACTGAAAAAAGTTGGTGCTGAAAGCCTGTAATGGACACCTCAGCAACAGAACTGGACCGATAAGAAATAGAAGAAAGCATTATGGGAAGAAGTAGAAGCCTCTCATGACCCGGGTGGCGGTGTGAAGCGTTGGGAAACGTTCTGCTGGCCAACTATGGATCTTGCCATTCATGTGGACGTCACTTTGACTCGGCCTCGAGTCTCCTGATCTCAGTCCGGTCCAGCTTCTGTAGGATGTGCTGGACAGATTGCCGCTAGATACAACGGCAGACTTTCGCGGGCAGGTGGTTATAATGTAATGGCTGGTCCGGTATATGTTTGAACATGGAGTGAAGACACTCACCAGCTTTACTCAGAGGTGACGGTCTTTTTGGATTTCTTTTTCTGGAAACGTCAGAAAAACACGGTTGTTTGAAACACGTATAAACGCAGACGCATGTTTGGAGACGCTTCTTACCGCGGGAGGAGTTTGTTCTTCTGCAGCAGCTTCTGCCTTCTGTGATCGGTTCTTCTCTGCAAAACAACAGAGGTCCGTTTAAGTTCACGCAAATGTGTCCAGCATCAGACTCCAGAACCAACGCTACATTTTCACTAAATCCTCACATGCCGGAAAATATCATCAAATAGACAAAAAGTGTCTCAAGTTAAATTTCTCTCGCCAACTTCCTGTGCGGGGGCGGGCCGCTCTGACACACACTGGATGTTTCTCTGCGATCAAAGCATATTTTTTTCATTATGTAAAATAAACTCTGTTTCACATGAAGACCAATCTCTTACTTTTTTTCTTTGCAGTGATGGGAGTTGAAGTGTCGGTCGTCTCCGCTTCTGTCCCAGCCTCCTTCTTCTTCTTCTGCTGCTTCTTCTTCTTCCCCCCCTCCTTTGAGTCGACTGGAGGAAGCTCGCTCACATCCTCCTCCACGGCTCGCTTCTTTTTCTTCTTGGGAGGATTGTTCTCCTTTGAGGAGTTCCCTTCCAGTTCTGCGCCTTTCTTCTTCTTCTTCTTCGGGGTCTCGTCATCGCCGGCCGGTTTCGGCTGAGGCGTTTCCTCTGCTGCCTCTTTGGGCCGTTTTAGTCTGAAAAATAAAGATCAAATCTATTTGTAGCTTCTTCCATACGTCACCCTTTCATTCCAAGACACACGGTTTTTTTTTTAGAGTGGAAATTGTTCATGCATTTACGAAAACCACGTTTTTCCTGTGAAATGGGCCCGGACAGAATTTTTCTGCACTTTAGTAGGTACCAGGAACACCCAACAAGACCTGCAGTTCTAGAAAGGCTCGGACCCGGTCGTCTGCCCATGTTGATCTCGTCAGATTCTCCGTTTCGTAGCTTCTATCAACTCCAGGACGAAATGTTCACTTCCTGCCGGGTAGATCCCACCCGCTGTTGTTTTGTGGTTATAATGTTATGGCTGATCGGTGTGTACTGTCAACTACGCAGGACTTCCTCAGGATAGTGATTTAAGTCCTGAAAAAATCAGAGCGTATGTATGTTTTGAAAATAAAATAACTCTATACTGACTTCTTCTTGAGATTCTTGCTCTCTGCTGCGTTCTCTCCGGGCGCGTCACTGCTGCTATTCTTCATCCTCATCTTCACCCGCTCCTCTATCATCTGGAGCCTCCGTCTCTTCTTCAGGCTGGGCTTCTTCCTGAGGCGTTTCTTCTTTTTGGCTGAAGAGAGCTGGGAGGAGTCTCCATCTGGAAGAGATGAAGGAGAAACATTTCAGACACCTCCTTCCGATCGCTGCTGAAACAGAAGGAGAACTTCCAGATGACGAAGAGGAAGAAGAGTTTATTTCTACCTGTGGCCTCCGGCGTCTTTTCTGGGTCTGTGTCTCCCTCTGCTGGTTTCTCTTCGGACTGCGCCTCCCTTTTCCTCTTTTTCTTCTTCTTTTTCTCCTCAGTCGTCTCTGCTGGAGGACTCTCCTCCTCCACCTCCTCGCTCTGCTCCTCCCTGACCTTTTTTTTTGTTTTACTCACTGGTGGAATGACAGTAGTTGGCACGACGTTCTCCTCGGCTTCCTCTCGCTCCCGTTTCCTTTTCTTCGCCTTCTTCTTCTCCGGCGATGAAGCCACCTCAGACGTTTCCTGCTCCTCCTCCTCCTTCTCCTCTGTCACCTCCTCCAGCCTCTTCTTGGCTCTCTTCTTCTTCCCGCCGGTCTCGGAGGACAGCGGAGTATCGCCGGCTGACTCTACGGCGGGGGCGACGGTGGCCGGCGTCTCTACCTCACTCTTCCTCTTCTTTTTCTTCTTCTTCGGTGTCTCTACCTCCTCCTCTTCAGGGAGCGGCTGACTGGTTTCTCCGTCGGACGCTTCACTTTCTTGGATGTTGAGGATGATGGAGACGTCCGGGTCCAGCTCTGCAGTCGCAGCCGCCGTCTTTTCTGCAACAGAAGATTAAGATTTCATTTATTTTTCTCTGTTTCTGGGAACACAGCAGGCAGAAATGTCAGGAAAGAGTTTGACATCTTTCTTTTTCAATTAATTCAGAAATTGGATGCAAATAAAAGTCAGAAAAACCACAATCTGTGCGTTTCCGCCTCTAGAACACCTCACCATCAGTCCCTGTGAAAATATGGAGATTTCATGGGTCACAGGAGAGGATCTGTTAAAGTGGCTCTACAGCGCCCCCTAGAATGTTTAAATGAAGGTGCCCTCCTCTGACCTTGAAGTATGAAATTAGTTACACTTGTTTCTAGCATCAGGATCTACCAAAAAAGTCTCCTGGTCGGCCTTTCGGAACTAAACGTTCAATTTATATTTATGAATAGGAAAACTTTATTGTCCACTATGTGGACATTTGACTTCTCCTTCCCCTCCAAGGCGTAAAACACGATTAATAAAAACGGTAAATCGACATTGCATATATTTTTATTCAATTTGTATTCATTAGACACCTGTATGTGTCAAACATCCACCGTTTACCTGCGTCAGTAATGGAGGCGTCTTCAGAGGTCGCTGATTGGTCCTCAGGCTTGGGAGGAGATGTGAGGTCACTGCTGTCTGAACTCTGAGTACACACACACACACACACACACAGTAAATACTACTAAGTTTACTTCCTCCTGCTTTTGGCAACAACACCGAAAAGTTTTCCTTAAAAAGTGTTACATTTATTTTAGAGTTTAGTTAAATGTATCCTTCAGTAGTTTTTAGGCCGTTATAGTTTTATTTTAATCAAAGAAATACGTATTTCAATAAAAAGTTTTCAATCATTTCAAAGACTTCAGGCTGTTTTTAATTAACGTCTCAGTCAATCAAGTCAAGTCAGAAACAATATTTTTGGTCATTGTCTCCTAGTTCCCACCGGATGTGTGTGATCATGTGATGCGTCTGATCATGTGATCACTATCTAATTATAAACAGGTTGGAGGATTCAGGCAGCCTGATGATGAAACCTTTCAGGAACACATCGACACTGGAGACTTGTTCTGATTTGTTTTTATGTTCAACCACGCCCCGATAATCCAGCTAGCTGTGCACTTTTAGTTAGAGATGATTTCTGACCCAAGACCTCCAACTATGACTCTCTGAGCTCCAGCTGTCCTGAGGGAACCTTCAGAGGAACCAGACGCTCGACGGTTCCGGCAGTCTTTATCTCTAAGCCCAGGTTGGATCATCGATTCTCATGTCGGGATCGCTCTGGGCCTCCTCTGGGTTTGACCACACTCACGCTCAACCTCCAAAATGATGGGCTGTTGGCGACCTGGATCCCACCTCAGCGCCGGCTGAGGTGGGATCTGCTGCTCAGGTAATTCAAAACTGCTTCTCACTAAAAACATTTATTTCTCACTTAAAACGTGTCTAAGTTTTTTCTGTTTTGAACTAAATTACAGTCTCGTACTTTTTGATTCAGTCACGGTTGGTTTGTCACTTAAGTCACTGGAAAAATAAATAAATAAAAGCTCCTTAGTTATAGTTTCCAAAATCAGCATTAGCCAGTTTTGTTTTGAGTTTTTGGATACCTTGGCTTTCTCCTCTTCCACCTCTGGCTTTTCAGATTCAGGCTCTAAAAAAGAAGGAGATTGAAACAGTTTTCAGTCATGACATACTGTAGTTTATGCAAAAACTACAAGACATCACCCAGCATGAGATGTTCCAACTGCTGCCCGACACATCCCACCTGGTGTCAGTGTTATTCCATTAACCTGTCAGTGGTTCTAATGTTATGGCTGATTGACAAATGTAAAGTTCAGCTTTGTCGCCAACCAGAAGCCCTTAAATTTCATTACTGTTAAGTTTGAGGTGATTGTAAGATAGTCAGATTGACACGTAGAGTTGGTTGTCATCTGCGTAGAGACGTAACCAGATATAATAATAATAATACATCCTAATTATACCCAATTAAAAAGCAAATCCTGTGATTCTTTCCAACTTTGCTTGATTTCAGCACTTTCAAATGTGGTGGAAAAATACCATCAGGTTTGCGTGATAAAAAATAAAGAATTTAATAAGTCTCATTGGGCTTTGAGAAACTTCATAAAACAAAGAATCAATCAATTAATCGCGAAAATACAGATTCTACATGTTGATAAAACAGTTGGGACATTTACTGTAAACCACAACTGTTGCATTATATTTTTTTATGTGCAGTACAGCTTTAGATGTGTGTGGTTTTCATGATAAATGGTATCATCTGGTCTTTTAGGAGCAGCTTTAAAATCCGCTGGAAGAAGCAGAGCAGCCAGACGGAAGCCTCCAACGGCGGCGGCGGCGTCTCTGAGAAGGTTCTTCACAACCGCCTGTGATTCCTGTCAGATCGGTGACAAAGAGACAGGAAATATGCCAAACATAACAGAACAACCCCAGTATCTATAGGTTACTTGTACCTGCTGGGGGCGGGGCTTCAGTGTCTGCCGGTTCCTCGTTGGTCTCCTGAGCTGTCAGGTCTGAGGTGATGGACTCGGTCTGCTCCTGCAGGAAGAATCCACAGGTTAAGCCTCCAGTAGCACACATGATCAACTTCTCTTTATTTTTTTATCCATTACTTTATTCATTTTTCCATTTGTTGAAAAGAGATTTTTATTCAAGCAAAAGAAGACCTTGGAAATCTGAGTTAAAACAAAGACGGAGCCCGGCGCTAAAAAGACTCAATTTATGATGATAGACCATCTTAACACGGAGATCTCCTCTATTCCAATGTACTCATACATTTAGGAAACCAATTATGGGATGCACACCATTAGGGTCTCAAAACAGCCCCCACCCTCCTGAGTTAGGTTTAAACCATGTCGACTAGTTTTAAGACTAGGCATTAAAAAAGGACAAAAACGACAGCATTCTTTTGAATTTAGTCTTGGTCCTTTGATAAAAGTCCTCATGAGTTTTTAACATGTTTAGATGTTTTTTTTAAAATCAAGGTTTTTATTCGACTAAAAATCTACACCATAAATATCCCCCAAAACTCTGGGATATCGTCGTCTCTGCTGATGGTTTTAACGCGATAACCGTTCCATGGACCAGTCTCGACCTTTGTACCACCATAGACCCTAGTGCGTGGAAGAACTGGATTGGCTTTGTGAAAGGTCGGATGCATATTTCTGACACTAGGGGGAGCTAAGTGTTAGGCCATAACAGCCGAACCACTGGTCCGATTTTTGTCCAAATTTGGAGCGTATGAGGCGACTCAAGGTCGACACATATTTTACGGGGAGAGAACTGACATAACTTCACATTTAATTTTAAGGAGTTCAATCGGGGGGGTTGCTTGTACAACGCAGGGGATTTTGGGGCTTTTCGGAGAGTTTTCCCCTTGCTGTCGGGGACGACAGCGTGGGCCTAGTTTATCTCTATACCAGAAAGGTGTTGACATTTCAGTCTGTTCTGAGATAAAGGTTATCACCAGCATTCCAGCCTAATCTAACAGAAACCAAACCCATATTTTAACATCAGTTTTATCCCAACTCCCAACATTTTCAATCGTTTTACTTTACAAAACGCAAAGGACAAACTTGAGCGTTGTGCCGTAAACGGGGGCCAAACCATCGAGGGACTGTTGCTTTTAGATGAAATGCCATAAATGGGTGAACTTAACGACCTTGAGATCGTTTGACCACATATTTGTCTGAGGAGGTTTGTTTTGATATACTTCAGGCTGTTTTTAGATCAAGTGTTTATATTTAAAGAAAGTAAACACGGCCCCGGTGAAGGATTTTTTTCCCCGTGTTTCCACAGATGGTTTTGGGCCAAAAAAGGTCCACACTGTGTAAAAATATCAAACCAGCACCACACCTTTGCAGCGCTGCTTTCCTCTTCTTCTGCTTCCTGAGGGGAGGAGGTCGTGACCTCAGAGGCGTCTGCGGCGGCTTCTGTCTCCTGAGGACACAAGCAGAGAGGGAGGACATATTTAGGCCCGGTTCCTATCTTTATATCAGTGAGGTGGAAACGAGGCTGTGAGGAGAATCCAGACGGGGAAACAAACACAATCAGTCAGGGAGGGGGGGTCTTACACCTTCTGAGCTGAACCTTTGTTTTGTCATGAATTACTTCTTTTTTTCTAAACCAGAGTTTCTGTTTACATCTCGTCTGCTGCGGCGCCGCGTCTGACCTCCGGGTCGGTGATGAGTGCTGCCTTTTCACAGGCCGGTACGATGGAGCTAGCGTTGATAGCTTTGCTGAAAGTTTCCGGTCTGACCTGCTCTAGTCAAAGAATTCATCCAAACAAGGAGACTCTTCTGATTTGCATATTCATTTTGAAACATCTCCGTCTCCAAGCCAGAGAGCCACTTAAAGTTTGGGAAGAGGGCGAGATTGTTTCAAGACCTCTGATCTTAGGTTAGAGCAGAAAACCGAGCATCGGAGAGAAAACCATCCTGACAAAAACGTCACGTCGTGAGCTTCCTACGGTTTGGTTCTGCTCTCGCACATGCTTTTAGATCCACCTCCATCTCTCCTGGACCTGATGGTCCTGGTGGATTCTAGTCCCCTCAGTGCCAGCTGCTAAGTACAGGAAATTAAACTTCTGCTTCATCCAGTAAACTAAATATTTAGATTCTTATTTAAAAAAAAAAAAAAACAGTTCCTACTATTTTTTCCTCTTTATTCTGGACAAAAAAAAATAATTTTAGTTTCATCTTTTTTCCGTCAAGTTTGCCGCACTTTTATTATTATTGTTTGGATTCTGGGTAGTGTTTCCTGTGTTGTTGGTCTCGTTTTAGTCATTTGTCATCTTAATTTTCACCAACAAAATCAAGCAATCGCAGGAAACTCCTCAAATTAAATGTGAGTTTATGTCTGAAAAACAGTGTTTTTCAAAAAAACAAAAAAAAAAAAACTCCCCGTTTGGGAGTAAAATATGATCTATGAAGGTAACATGAAAGTTCTCGAGTCGATTCATCTGCACCAAATTTGGACTAAATCGGACCAACGAGTTACATATGAAAAACTGTTTTTTAAAAGCTCTTCCTAGTGAGTAAAATACGATCTATTAGAGTAAAATTCATCATATACAAGTGGATACGGGTGATTTCACATGGTTGAGGAAATTATGTTTTGAAAACTTTTTGAGATAAAGCTCCCCCTAGTGTCAGAAATATACCACTGCCCTTCCCCAAAATCAACCCAGTTCCTCCTCACACTCAGCTCTATATGGGTACAGTGTTATGGCATTAAGCTGCTGCAGACGTGGCGGCGTCGACGATTCCGTAATATCCCCGACTTTTCGGGAACACAATATTCGCTGTCACGCAATCTATCCAATCATTATCTCAAATACTGACCCTTGAGAAAGTTTACAGGGATTTATTTTACTTCTACTTTTATTTTATTTTTGTTTTACTGATAAATAAATCAACATCTAACTGTCACGGCAATATCTGCTCGTGTTTGACGAAGAGGAGCGCAGAGGAATCTTCCTTCCAGCAGGTGAAAACAAAGTATTTTTTCCGCTGGTTGGAGGAAGGATCTTACAAAAAGCACATAGTTTGGATTCAGCCTCAGGTCACCAACCTGCTGCGGCTCATCGCCGTTCTCTTTGGGCTCCTCGCTGCTCTCGCCGGCTGGACTTGGTGGATCCGGAGGTGCCGGCTGATCCTCGGCCCCCTCCGCTCCTTGGGAGTCGACCTGGCAGGAGTTCTCCTGAGTGGGTTCAACCTCTCCCGGAGAGTCTGACATGTTGGAGGTGGAACTCTCCGCCTTGTTAGACGCCTCAGCGGGTCCTTCACCCTGAGGTGACTGCAAAAATATGTACAAGAAGGCAATTAGCTAACGATGCTAACTGAGTGTGACACCGCTTCACAGCGGCCAGAGAATTCCGCTTGTTTGAGGACAAAGTCAAGACACTTAAGCCTCGTTTGCTGCTCAGTGCAATGTGACCTAAAAAGAATCCGGGCCATCAACGGGAAAAGTCCCCTTACTGTCAAGAACTGCACTTCATGGATCTAGATTCACAAACAGGAAACCACAAAAGGGGGGGGGTCACAAATCAGAGCACCTCTTCAGCCGGTGCCAAGCCCGGATAAATTGGGAGAATTGCTTCAAAAAGGGAATCCAGCTGAAAACCCTCTAAATCAATATGCAGAACACCAAACTGGACCTGCTGGGCCTTGGGCTAACAACTACCCTCACTGGTACTGCAGAGAATAAGTCCTTTACTTCTGGTTGTTAATGATGGCGGTTTGTCCTGACCTGTGCTCCAGCAAACCAAACCAGTACGCGCTCCATTGGGTTTGTTCTTACGTTACACATTTATTTACTTCACTGAAATTACAAAGAAATCCAATGCCAAAGGTTCACTGAGCCATGGTCAGAACCGGTCCGCTTGCATAATCAACAACACCTGCTGTTGATTGCCATCAACTTAAATCCCTCTAAGGCTGGGAGGAAGACTACAATAAGAAAATAAGATATGCACATGGCATTAAAACGAGTCCTTCAGGTAAAGTCAGTCAGCAGGGCGCCAGCGGGGCGTATGGATGGAATCTGATTATCCGCTGTGGCGACTCAGAAAGAGTGACAGGGAAAAGACAAAGGGGACCGGAGGTCACCAACTGGTGAGACCCAGGCCGCGTTCGTAGAGTTACTGGACGTCTTACAGTTTGAGATGATTCCCACTGATGAGGACTCAGTGTCACAGACATCGTGTCTCCCAGGGCGTATTTGTGATGACTGTTTGCACGCCAAATTCTATTTGAACAGCTGGAAGCTTAAGGGAAAAAAAGAAAGAGGAAACCTCTCTGCTTTTGATTCATTCTTCATTCTGTTACAAATCAGTGCAGAAACCGAGCGGCGCTGACACGGGATTTATTTCGGCAGATTATCATTCCATCTCACGCACGCAGAGGTTCTGTGCAGACAGACATTATCTACTGCATCACTGGGCCAGCGGAAAAGAACAGACGGGACTTGGACACACAGAAATAACAGTCTAACAGATACTGGACAGACAGGAAGACATAAAATGTGTCTGTTTGTATTTCGGCGGCGTATAATAACAACACCGGAGCGAGGGTCCGTTCATCAGCTCATTATTACAGCGGCTGGACAGCAGCTATGTGTGTGTGTGTGTGTGTGTGAGAGAGGGGTTTCCTGCTACTGTACAAATATTCAAGTCTAAGTACCGTGGGTCTAAATCCATTGATAGAAGCTTATTTGCCACTTCCTGCCCCCCCGAAAAAACAGTACTGATGGATACAGCCATCGCTTTTCTTTTCTTCCCGCGTCTGTTGGCTCAAAACGTTCAACATATTTGACCAGAAGTGACGTGAAAATCTCAGGAGTTCGGAATCTATCCATTTTCTGGAACCTCTTATCTTTTGCAAAGTCGCAGGAGGGGCTGGAGCCCATCCCAGCTCCCGATGTGCGAGAGGGGATGTTCACCCTTGGATAGGTAGACGGTTGATCACAGGGTCAAGACCCACCATTTACACTCACATTCACAACGGCAAGGAATTCAGTCCCCTACATCAGGACCTCCATGGCCCTCTTAGTGCCCCAGTTCTTCTTCCTTTGACTACTTAGGTAGGATCTACCCACTGCAGACCCGGAATATCCAACAAGACAAGTTCTGGAGATGCTCTGACCAAGTCGTCCTGCCACCACAGCCTGGTCTTCGTCAAGGTCAATCAGATCCTTACGCTTGACCGCTTTTCCTGCTTCCAACATCAACTTCAGGACACAGTGTTCATTGCTGTCCAATAACCCCACCCACTGAAAGGTACCATGGCAACTAGATCTTCTTCTTTGGGCTGTTCCCTTTAGGGGTCACCTTCTTGCCCTGTCCTCTGCATCTCCCTCTGTCACAGCAACCAACTGCACGTCCTCTCTCACCACATCCAGAAACCTCCTCTTTGGTCTTCCTCTTTTTCTCCTGCCTGGCAGCTCCATCACCAGCATCCTTCTACCAGCAGATCCACTATCCCTCCTCTTCACAGTTCAGAACCATCTCAATCTGTCCTCTCTGACTTTGTCTCCAAGACGTCTAACCTGGACTGTTCCTCTGATGTCCTCCTTTCTAATCCTGTCCTTCCTCCTCACTCCCAGAGAACATCCGAACATCTTCAGCTCCGCCTCCTGTCTTCTGGTCAGAGCCCCCGTCTCTAAACCCTCCAGCAGAGCTGCTCTCACCTCCATCTTGGAATCCTTTCCCTTCACTCCTGCTCCTCTTTCAAAAATAAGCCATGCTAATAAGATAACACTTCATAAACAAGTGGTTATAATGTTATGGCATACTAGTGCATGTTGCGTTTTTTTCTCATTGAACTATGAATTGTCTGATCTGAGACCTAAAGTCTTTGTCTGACTCTCTGAAGTAACAGCGGAAGCTACAGTATCTGAAAAAACAAATCCTTCACAATCTCCTTGAGTCAAACACAAAAAGTCCAGATTTAACACTGTAAAATTTAAAACATTACCATAATATAACTGAATTGGACTACTGAGATGAGCGCGAACAGTTCGACTCCTCAGACGAGCTAAGATTTGATCAGGTGTGGTTCAGAAAACTTGGACTCTTATGGTTCTCTGGACTCCAAACGGAAGCAGATTCAGGTTCCAGCAGCATCTTTGTGTAGTCGGCAAACCAAACCAGAACAAAAAAATAACTTCCGCTGACGTAGGTCCCGTTTAATGACGTTTGTGGATTTTTGTAAACCGTTAACTGTTCTACGTTTTTTCCTGCAAATGTCAGAGAGGGTGCCAGCTTCATCTCCCGGCAACGCCGGCTCCTCTTTGTTGACTAAAGGACCGGACAAACGGCAGGAACAATAAAAACGTGCAGAGGAATTCCAGATTAGAGAAAGGGGAATAACTTCATAGTCACAGAGGATAAAGCGCAAAGATCAAGAAGCTCCATGTTGATGTTCTCCACTCACCTCTGGCTCTGGTTTTGTTTCTTCTTCTACCTCTTCTTCCTCTTCTTCTTCTTCTTCTTCTTCTTTAGTGTCGGAGGATTTGGAGCTCTCGCCGTTTGTAGTTTTACTCTCAGCTTCAGGATGAGGCGGCTGCTCACAGACGCTCTCAGCGGCTGTCACAAAACACAAGGATGCTTCAGTGAATGTGGTTCAAACAAAAATACACAACAGGAGGACAATAAATATAATAAACCACTTTCAATCCTTGAAACTAAAACCAGGACTATCTGTCATTCTATGCAAGGGTATAGCCCCGATAAGCCCCAAGCCCCTGCGTTGTGCAAGGAATCCCTAGAAAAGAATTGAACTCCCCAAATTAAATGTGAAGTTATATCCGAAAAAGCAAAATGGGATCTACGAAAACAAGATAGATCTCCTCAAGTCGATTCATATTTACCAAATTGGACAAACGGTTAGGAAGTTATTGCCCAAATAAGGCGTTATTCATAAAAGAAAGCTCCCCCTACTGAGTAAAAAGTGAACTACTAGAGTGATGTATGATGTATACTAGATAAATCTGGAGTCGATTCATACACACCAAACTTGGAATCAATCTGACCATCGGTTAACAAATTAAACTTTTGGAGATGAAGCTCCCCCTCGTTTTGGAAATAGACGACCAACCTTTCCCAAAATCAATCCAGTTCTTCCTCGTACTAAGGTCTATGTGGGTATAATATTGAAAAATGATCCATGAACAGCACAAACATGGTGACTTCAATGGAATATATAAGAGGAAAATACAAAAAGACTCAAATTCACCAGAGGGGACAGAACTTAAGAAATAAAGTGGAAGGTTCGTCATTAAAAATATTTGGCTAAACGGAACTGTCGATGAATTTGGAGATCTTATCCATGTCTGGACCTCCAGGTACATCACGCCAAACAGGAGACAGGTCTCCGAAGTAATAAAGCAAGACATGTTTATGAGACAAAGAAGTAACAAGTCTGATATCTGCAGAACCAGATAATAAATTTTTTACTTTTATTCCGATTGCGATCCAAAACTCTGAACAACAACGAGTAAAACAAAAGCATAGAGCACCAGAAGAGATCCAGTCCAGGTCCAAACTTTAAACAGGAGAAACGAGAGGACTCACCAACGGCAGGTTTGTCATCCACGTGATTTTCTTCTGTGGCGTTGGAGAGTGCGATGTCTGCGTCCTCTTCTTCTTTGGTGGTGGCCGGTTCTGATTTGATGCTGTTCTTCTTCAAAGAAACGGAGTCTTCCGTCTCCTGCTTGGCTATAGTATACAGCCTGAAACACACGGACACATTTTCATTATCTTCTCACCGCCTGAGCAAGAACCTCAAGTCAAGGCGGTACAAGGCTGTGAAAAAGTATTGGATCCCCAGATTTGTTCAACAAAATGAAACGTAAGACAACCTGAGAAGATACAAAATACAGTTTAAAAATGACAATTTTACTTAGTAATACATCTAAAATCAAATGTGGCCCACTTACACCTGACCTTTAACTGTAATATATCCGGGGTGAGAGAGGCCTGCTGCTTCTTGAACGTTTGAACGGTGAATGTTTGGATCCGTCGTCGCTTCTTGAATGAGCCTTCAAAAATGTTCTTGGACTTATTTTGGAAAATCACCACTTCAGTCAAGGCTCACTATGTTACAAGTCTTCTCCATTAGTAGATAATGTGTCTCACTGTGGATCCGTGGAGTCCCAGAACCTTAGAAACAGCTTTGGAACCCTTCCCAGACTGATGGATTTCAATCACCTTCTGGAATTTCTTTCGATTTCTTGATACAGCCTCTCCTGGTGGGACTCAGGAACCAACTTCCTGCTTCTGAAGATGGTCTAGTGACGATGTGGTTAAACCATGTGGTTGAGTCCAGCTGGAACCAATTTTGGTAGTTTTTTGGATTTAGTTTCTAAGGGGGCAAATACTTTTTCACAACTGTCCCAACTGGTATTAGAAAGTCTAAAATAACGACTTAAAACAATTATATGTCTTTACTCGGGTTATTTTGAGGTTAAACTTAGTTTAAGGATCTGACGCAGCTGATGTCGAAATCATGGAAGGGTCCAAATCTTTTTCCTAGCCTTGTATCATGATGATTACACATGGATCTTGTGAAAGCAAGACCGCCAGGAAACCGGAACATTTTGTCCACAGGTTCCACAAACTTGTCTTTGTGGAAAGTGAAACACTGCAGAAGTCATGAGCTTTTTTTTTTTTTACGAGAAAAATAAATATTACACAAAGTTCTTGTGAATCACACAACTTGTATTGGACTGTTCCAAACAGGAATGTCCAATAAATTTCTCTTGAGTGACAGTGAAGAGAAAGAATCTACTGGCGCATAAAGTTTTATTTACTGCAGAAAAAGACTCATCTGTCAAGCTGCAGGATCACGGATGAGTGATGAAGAACAGGAACCTGTTAACAAGTCGGAGAGAAATCACTCTGACAGGGGGAATGTATTTGTGCCCGTCCAGTGAGCAGCGGGGGAGTCGACTCAACGGGAACTTTTTGGTTTCACCACAGAGAAGAGCACCGTCTGATCCTTGGTCCAAATCTCTGAGAAACTTTTCCAAACAGGACGGTCTAAAATAAACGTTGATAAAAAAGGTTACTCAATCAGTATCCGACTCCGCCGGTACGTCTGTGACTCAGCGGGCTGGATCTGTTATTTTTACTGTAACAGAGCATCATCACGCTTCCTGGTTGGTCCCTTTTCCGGAGTTTGGAAGCCTGTGGGGCCTTCATGAGCTTCTGAGTCATACTGTGAGAACAACATGAGTGTTATGACGACGTGTTGCATTTATAATTAGGAGCATTTAATCACTGAGCTGACCGAAGTTTTATCTTCAAACTTAAAAAAAAACGTATTTATAAATAAGTTTGGCGCGAATGAATCAGTCGTTCATTCATTACCCGCAACCGCGGATCGTCTTAAGGGTGGCGGGGGGGTGGAGCCTATGTCGGCTGACACTGGGCGGGAGGTGCGGTTCACCAGTTCATCACAGACAAGCATTCACACTCACTGTCACGCCTACGAGTAATTTAGAGTCGCCAATTCAACCGTGTTACGAGTTTTGGGACTGTGGGGGGAATCCGTAGTAGAATGCGGGCGGACACGGGGGGGGGGGGGGGGGGGAAATGTAAACTCTGGGGGGGGGGGGGAACTCCTTCCAAATGATAAAAAATTCTTTGTCCTTTAAGAAGCATATTGTATTCAGAGTTAAAAAATAAATAAATAAATTAGCTTGCGTTTCCAAATGAATGAGATTGTCGAATCATTCATTAAAACAAAAGGTTCTGTTCAGCTAATCCCCCCGGCAACCCAGACCAGGACAAGCGGTTATGGATAATGAATAAATGAATGAATGAATGAACCAGAGCCTCAGATTTGGAGCTGCTGACTCTTATCATCCAGTGTTGCTGGAGGTCTAGGTCTGATGAAGCCAACAGAACCACATCATCCGCGAACGGAAGAGTTGCAATTGTAAGCTCCCCAAACAAAACACACACTCTCCTCACCTCCACTGCGACTCGGGATCCAGTCCGTGAGTATCGAGAACAGGATCACAAACAAGGGGAAACGTTGGCGGGGTCCAACATTCACTGAAAGCATGTCCGTGACTTTTTGCTGAGGATACGGACACAACTCGCACTTTGGTTCAACAGGGACCGGATAGCTTGTAGTAATAGCCCTGGTACCCCATACTACCGTAGTAGTAGTAGTAGTATGTTGTACAATCACTAGTACTAAGAAATGCCACATCAATTCTGTTGTTGGGGCCGTGGGTCGGTGGGTCTTTGGGGGGGGCTGAGAATAAATCCGTGAAGTTTCCAGTGACAGTTTCAGATTTTAATTCCACAAACATACAAAATAATGACTTAAAATATGTGAATAAATGAAGCTTCCTTAGTTACGGGGTCGTTGATCCGACTCCAGGCGACAGGTTGAGGAGACTTTTTTTTCCAGACAGGAACTAATGTTTCCGACTACCGGGGAACCACATCAACGCACTATAAGATCCCCAGACGTGAGGTCATTCATTCCATCGTTTATCTGCTGCCCATTCATTCCTTTCAGGATGGCAGGGATTTGAAGCCAATCCCAGAATGCACTGGGCAGAAGGCCAGAATCATTCACAGGGAGAGACGCACGCAGACACAGACTATTAGTCACATCCTGTTGAGAGAGACAGCTCGCAGTCGGGCTAAATTATTTAGGATAAAAACCCAAGAAGAGCTAAACATATTCAACAGACTCAAGTCCAGTTTATTTTCATCACAATGACATCATCAAGGTTTATACGGAACCTGTGCACAGGTCCGTGAGTCCAGTTTAGTTTCAAGCGTAACTACATACACGTCAGCCATAACATTATAACCACTGAGAAGAACCACTGAAGTTAAAAGCAACATTGATTATCTTGTTACCATGGCGACTCTCAGTTAGTGGCACATATAAGCAGCAAGAGAACATTTGTCCCAAAGTCGATGAAGCTGGAATGGGCAAGAGTCTGAAAGACTGACAAGTGCTAAAACAGTAGTGGTTAGATAACTAGGTCATACCCCAGAACTTCAGCTCTTCTGTCCGAACTCGCAATGCATCCCAGAGCTGTTGAAGCAGCAAAAGAGGAACCTATATATATATATATATAATATGGGGGAGGTGGTTTTAATGTTATGGCTAATTGGTGTATAGAAAGCCTAATTATCTGCACTCATCTCGAATATTAAGTATATTATGGGGAACGATTTTGTTTCTTTGGACAGTATTTATTCAATCGTAGAGCAAAGCTCTCAGATATGACATAATCTTAAAACCCTTTAATGGCCTCCATGGAAAAAATGGTTATTTTGCATATTTTGTTTATTCAGGGGCATTTGTTACTTTGTTATCTTTGACACTCTAAATTTAGCATATTTTTTAAACAGTAAGAAAATCTGACTTTTTTTTATATGAAATGTATTTCATATAAAAAAAAAAAAAAAATTAGCTCAAACTTTTGTTAAAGCATGGTTTAAGAAAACTTGTTGCTTATACAAAGTAGGTAAGTCACCACAAAAAAAAATCAAATAGGAATTTCTCAATAGCCATGGCGGCCTCTTTGACAAGTGGTATGCCTCAGGGCTCCGTCCTCGGCCCCTTACTCTTTAGCACATACGCAGCTTCCACTGGGTCACATTATAAACGGTTTCAGTCACATTCTTGAATCAGAAATAGTGACTCAAAATGTGCTCAACCAAACAGTTGAGCGGGATACAACATTTTTGGTTAAGACTCGAGAAACTGAAAGGCTGTCGTATCAAATGTCTAATTCAGTGTAATTATGAAAACAGATCCAACTCAAACAAAATCAAGAAAACATCTGGAAATCAGTTGGGGGTTGTTTTTTTTTAAAGATATTATTTTCAGTAGCTCCAGTGGAGCGGTGGAACTCTGTGCTTCCATCTGTTGTTATCAGCGTAAAGTTTCATCATTACTGACAGACGGGATCTTATCTGCACTGATTAAGGGGGTCTGCTACTGGTTAAAAGAGTTCTACAGAACTCCTAATGTCCAAAATGTCCTTTTTACGGTTTCTTTTTCTTCCATTACCTCATTTAAGGGATTTGGCTTCACTGAGATGAATTAATCATCAGCATCATCTGAAATGATTTATGACATTTAAAGGTTCATTTACAAAATATGTATAAAATATATATATATATATATATAAACGTTCATTTCAAAAGGTGTTGTTAACGCTCTCATAAGTCCATGTGTCTTTCATGTGGACATCAATGCATCCACTAGATGGCAGTAAAGAGACAAAAGTTGAAAATCATGACATCGAGGTTAAATCAAAGAAGGACGCAGGAATATATGGACTGTTTGATTTCTTTTAACTATTCCTTTTATTTTTTTTTATTCTTTCTTATGTCTTGTGTCCCTAATCATTCTGGACGTACTGATCTTTTCCCTCAGTATCCAGTTTATTTGCCGTTTGGTTTTGCTGGCTTGGCTGGATGGTTATGTTCGGTGTGATTGTTTTTTTTGGTTGGTTGGGTTATTGGTTTTTGGCTGGATTGGTGTTGGTTAGGTAGGGTTTGGTCGGGTTGAGCTTGGTTGGGTCAGGTTTAGTTGGACTTGGCTTGGTTGCTTTGTGTTAGTTGTGTTGACCTTTGGTTGGTTTTTTTGGTTGGCTGGTTGGGCTTGGTCTAGTCAGAATGAGAAGGTTTGGGTTTTGTTGATTAGGTTAAGTTTTGGCTAGGCTGGTTGGGTTTGGTTGTTTTTTTGGTTGGTTGGGTTCGTGTTTTTTGGCTGGGCTGGAAGCATTAATTTGGTTTGGTTGAGCTTGTTTGGGTCAGGTTTAGTTGGGCTGGGTTTTGTTGCTTTGTGTTAGTTGTGTTGACTTTTGGTTGGTTTCGTTTGGTTGGCTGGTTGGGTTGGTCTTGTCAGATTGAGTCGGTTTGGGTTTGGTTGATTAGGTTAAGTTTGGCTAGGTTGGTTGGGTTTTTGGTTGGTTGGGTTAGTGTTGGTAGGATTAGGTCTGGTTGGGTTGAGCTTGGTTGTGTCAGATTTAGTTGGACTGGGTTCCGTTGTTTGGGTTTGGTTGCTTTTTCTTAGTTGTGTTGACTTTTGGTTGGTTTTGCTGGTTGGGTTTGTTTGCCAGAAAGATTACTAGCTGACGCTTTCCTCAACATTTCCCATAAATACATAGAAGATACTCAAACTCATACCCAAAAACCAAAAAGGTTTATAAAAGCATCACATGTAATTATGGTGTTTCCATCTATCAGTGTGGCTGGTGTGGTTTGGATCCAGACAGTGATCCAGATCTGCAGGATGTAGATATTTATAGGGAGCGTTCTTGATAACGCTGCTATCTGTTCATTAAAAAGCGCTAGAAACATGCAGCTGTCTGCTGAGGTAACGTTCAGAGTCATCCCTTACAGTTTTACAAACATACTCGGACAAATATGATTTGTAATATTCAGTGGGGATCCGGATCTGATGAGTTTTAGATGTCCAGGATTCTTCAACATCACCCCAATAAAGACTCTTCTCTAGAATGTCTAGAGAACTCATGCTATACAAAACAATGGCGGGCTAACCGGGCAGTGAATAGATCAATCAGTAGGTGGGTTTACATGGACGGCCTAATTCTGAAAAGATTCGGAGAAGATCGCAGGTCAAGTAAACACGCGACAGACATTGCAATTCGGAAAAGGTTTAATTCGGACAGGAGAATGTAAACCCAGCTAGTGAAGACTTCCACTGCTGTGTGAGAACTGTGACTTACTTCATCCATCCTGTGTAGATGTCCTGTAGGCTGGAGCTCTCCTCCGGTTCCTCCACCTTCAAGAGACAAACGCATTCAAGAAACTCAAAAAGGGCAACCACATGTCTTCATGAAGTTTTCTCAGCAATCCCCAGATTTATCTTGAAGCCACATTCTCCAAGTTATTGTTTGATTTTTTTTTTTTGACTGATGCCCTTAAACTAAAAAGGAAAAAGAAGAGCTGAAAGTAAAAGAGCAAATTTCCTGTGGTTTAAGGAATGCTTCATCTTTGACGCCATCACACTCACACACACATACACTCACACACACACACTCCCGGCGAAGGAATCCAAGCAGCTGCCAGAGCCGGGATTCACTACTGGGATGCTCCCATTATTGAAAGAACCGGGCCTCTGTGGAAGCATCTGGCATCGTCAGCGAGTTTTTAGAATGTGGTCGAAGTAACTCTGTTAAGAGCGTTTTTTAGTCTTCTGTTGGGGTTATAAAAGTCTGTCAGCAACTTCTGATGGTATTTTTAGCACACAAGCCTGAAACCTGAAACGTACCAAAACTCACTGACGGGTAAAAGACATTTATTATTTTGATGCCTGGAAGTTCAAGACAGAAAATATGAAAAAGAAATTACATGGACGTACAGTTTGAACATAAATAAAATCCTCAAATCGACCTCGAGCTGAGACTCTTCTCACAGATGACAATGGGGGATCAGTGGACAGTTGTTTGAATAAAATTGAGACAGAAAACCATCATTTCAGATTGGCTTGAACGCAGCATCGCCATAAATGGTACATACATCTTTTTTAATTGTCATATTTTTCAGTATGTCTGATCTTGAGATTTTTTTTAAAATCCTTTCTAATGTCGTTATCCTGTCGTTCTATCCCGGAAAAATTGGGCATATGAAGGAATCATCATCGCTGCCGCAAATATTTCGCGTTAACGCGATAACTCAAAATCTATTTTATGGATCGTTCGGAAATTTTAAACCCATACAGACCAGCGTGCGAGGAAGAACTCGACCCGTTTGTGAAAGGTTAGTTGTATATTTATGACACTAGGGGGCGCTTTAAAGATTTCAGGCCATAAGTTCTGGTCAGATTTCAAGCATAAGAATAAACTTGGAGATTCATCAAATTATGAAAATTTACTTTTCAGAGATAAAGTCACAGAGTATTGGGGGCTTTTTCGGGGGTATACCCTTGCTTTCGTGGGACGACAGCATAGGCCTATTTAAGATTTTTATTTCTCTTTATCCATATTTTATTCAGATCCATGGAGCTTTTTATTTAATTTATGTGTATCTTGTGCTGCCTGAGTTTTATGTACAAGTTGCTTTTAATTAATGTCTCCATTACTTTTCTGAGATATTGGCAGCCTCTAAATCAAACGAACAACTCCAACAAACTTAGTATCTCTCAGATACTTCGTACCCAGTCGTCTCCTGCGCCTTCCACTTCAGCGTCTCTGTTCAGCCCACCGAGCTCCAAGCTCCACTCCAAAAGGAACATCGAAGGAACAGAGGCATAAATAACCAACTGAACCCCTAGCTCCATACCAAAGGAATCAGTAATGGACAGAACCCCCCCACACAAATGGTACATCAATGGAATCAAAGGAACAAAGGTGTAAATAACGGACGGAGCCCCAACTCCACCCAAAAAGAACATCAAAGGAATAAATAGTGAGCAGAGCTCTTAGCTCCACCCCTAAAGGAACATCTAAGGAATCAAAAGAACAAAGCTATCAATAGTGAACACAGTTTAACGAGAGCGTCTCGGCACATTTTGACATCACTACTCCGATCGACATATTTTACTTTAAAAACTACAAAACATGTAACTCATCTCTAGGTGAAGTTAAAACCCTCCACGGGGTAAAATGTCATGAAAATCCATTAGTTCTTCTTTGTTCTCTCTAACAACCAGACAGAAAGAAAAACAAACAGTCCATACATAACCCGCCTCCGAAGGAGGTTATGAAACAACTCCTGTTTAATTTAAAAAAAGGGGCTATACTATTGAAAAGTAGTTTAAGGACCACCGTTATCTACACATGTTAGGGTTTACCTAACAACTCTTGACAGTTTCGATTATGTTTTTGATTAATTAATTAATTAATCATCTTGATTTATAAGTATAGCTGTCAATCAATGAACCATTACATCTTTAATTTTTGAATCAAAGTGGAAAAACATCGTCTTTAATCAGTCAGATCTTAAACTCTGAGAGCAGGATTTGAGTGCAGGCCTGCAGCAGGGCTCTTTTTTACGACCATGCAGCCCCTGAAACAAAATGTTCTCTTTCTCCAGGAGGCCATGTGCTTCAACAGAGAGAGAGAGTGAGAGAGAGGCTCCTGCAGGAACACACACTCTGAAATCACATTCATAATTCATGCATGCTTATATAACACGCGCGTGCCAGCTGAAGATTAAACGAAACAAACAATAATGTTATTAAACAGACACACGAGGCCGGCTCTAAAGCGACCCTAGATGTAGATGTAGAAGATTTGGAGCTAACTTCTCACCTGAGTTACGTGTTTCTCTAGCACCTTGGCAGCTTTCTTGTAGCCGCGCACCTTTAGGTGCTGGTATATGAGGTACAGCAGTGTGTCCTCCTCTTCCTCCTGCACCATCCTGTCCAACCGAGCTGTTTCACACCACTGAGAAACTGGCGCAAAACTGGAATATTATTACGGAGTTAATAACAGTTCACTTCACGCTAGCTATTCAGCGTGTATGCAATGCACGCAGTAGACGCCCCCCTCGAAATGCAGCATGGGAAATGTAGTTTTCTAAGGGGCAGCTGAAGCGGATGCAAGCGCATCCCTATATAAAATCTATTTTTATTACCTCCACCCAGGAGGTTATGTTTTCACCTCATTAAGTTTTTGATCCGAATTTAGAAAAAACTACTGGACGGATTTGCATAGGGATTTACCCAGAGAGGTAGGTTTTGGTATATCCAACACATGATTCATTTTGTTGTCATTTATATCTGTCGCAGAATTTTCAATAAAAATTGGAGCTGTGACGTCAGAAAGCGGCGACGCGCTCCAAACAGCTTCTGTGCTTTTCGAGCTGTTTTTTTTTATAGTTTTAATCATTTTTATTTAATTATGTTAAATGATTTTTAAAAGAGTTTTTAAAAAATTGAATTAAAATCAAATAATAAAAAGTAAAATACAATACGACTAATACACAACAATAAAACAAGTATTATGGTATGATACGTTTTACTTTAATGTATTATATGTAATTAATAATGTAATATATGGTACATACCTGTAGTTTTATATATAATATACAATTCAGTTACTGTAATAATATATAGTAAGATTAGATATGAATATAATATTGATTATTATTTATAAAATTACAATAGTAATGTATCATGTATTACATGGTAGGTATACAATGCACGGCAATAGTTATACAAATATACTAAGAATAAAGAAATAAGCAATTTTTAAAAAATAACTAAAAATGATTGGGAAATTTATAATAAATCTATGGATCGTTCCCTCAACCCAGATGTGCACTAAATATAATATGGACTGGATAATATGGATGGTTTAAAAGCTTAGCATAATACTGCTATAAAACCTCAACCAACAAACAAACAAACAAACAAATAAAGCAACCACCAAACCAAGAAACCGGTCAGCCATATAATTAGTCGGACTCTACCAAACAGTGGATATGGGGGGAAAATATAATCTCTTTTATGTTGGCACCACATCTTTAAAAAAAAAAAAGGTCTTAAACTCCATTCATGATCATTACATTGAAGTTGGAAACTCCCTAAAACTTTAGTTGCTTCTTTTGCAAACGTTCACATTAAATAAACTAACAACAATGTGGCTCAAATAAAGTTTTAGATTTGGTTTTGTTTAATGTTTAACATATTTGTCATATTTAACAACAGGAGAAACCGATTTTCTCCAAGTGGAGTGAACCAGATCAGTTATTAAAGTGATTTATTAGGATTTCCATGAAACTTTACGGAGGGACCCGCCAAACTTAACAGATGTGTTGGATCTTTCGGACCTGGCAGAGGTTTGCGCTCTACTCTGCTGAATGACGCTCCAGTTACTATCGCCGTTTCTTCCGCCTTTGTTTTTGCTTTTCTCTTCTGAGACGGGGTTTTGGCGTACATCTGTGCGGGAATTTGTCTTAAATGTGTTGATATAAGTGACGGGTGATTATCACTTCCTGTTTAGAGCCAAAAGGCGTTGTTTGTTTTGATTGTTTGCTCATTTGTTTCCGTTTTGTAGTAGGAACACAGTCAAGATTTTATACCTAGAGAATAAAATCCCTATTATCGCATGGGGGCGACTTATTAGCTTGCAATTTGGGCTCAAAGTCGGCGTTTATTTTTGTCTTTTACTGGCAGAGATAAGCCTCCGTAACCACCCGTTCTATAAAGACCCACAATTATGACCGCTAATTCTTGAAGAATTGATAATTAGAGCAATTAGGGTTCTCTCAGGAGTTAAAACGGTGAGTTTCTCGCCGCGGTTTCTTTAATGAAGCGTACATCTGGCAGCATTCCTTCATGTATTGCTCACTGCCAGTAAATCCGGCTTTAATGAATCCCACCACCTCTAACCCAGCTTTGTTTGTTTCACCGGGATGAACCGCCGTCAGACTGTTTGAATGTTTCAAATGACAAATTGTTTGGACTAAATGAATCCAGTCGAGGAAGAAGTCAGACCTTAAAGGGTGATAGGAGAAGTTATCTGACTGGTATGCCCCCCCCCCAGCCCCCCAACCCCCCTTCCCTCCACAAAATCTTGATTTTAATCAGACTAATTAAGGTGTATAGACTACACAGATGCTTCTTGTACAAATATCACATGTTTTCTCTTCATATTTATGAAAATGTAAACTCCTGCTCTGTTTGTCTACATCCACCCATTGGTGTTCTAGTCCCACTAATCCTCTGCAGGGTCGCCTGTGGGTTGGAACCTGTCCCAGGTGATACTGGGCAAGGAGCAGGACACACCAGAGACGGCACGCAAATTCAGGTATGATTCTAATTCCTCTTTTCCACAAGCAAGTTCCAAGGCTGGGTCGGAGCCAGTGCCTAATTTGGAACCGGTTCTTTGCCTTTCCACAGCCGTAGAAGGGGATCTCGGCCCGAGGAACTGGTGCCAGAGCCAAGAAACCAGTTACACCAGTGCCTGGGGGCAGGATTATGATTACCAACCCAAACTTTGACAAACATTTTTAAAACCACAGATTGCGTGAACAAAAAAACAACTGAACTACAGAATGTGTTCAGACTAAAGGTTCACCAGAGCTTGACTTTTGTGACGAATGCAGAGTTCTTTGTACGCGCTTTAGGCCACAACTAAAGTCTACAGAGGCAACAGAGCTTAAAAAAAAGTGACAGGGGGAATTATAATGGCCTCACAGACCGCCGACCAGCTCATCCTCAGCCCCTCTAACGTTGCTTCGTGCTCACGCTGTTACATCACAACCTCAGCGAAACATTTTTGCATTTTTGTTGCTGCCAAAACTCTTCTCTGCCAACTTCCAGAGGTTTATGGGCAAAACAAACCAGCTCTAGCATCGTTGAGTAGAACACAGCAATGCAGTGACATGGCCAGAGTGTCTCTACGAAGTAATGACATAACTATTGTGTATTTGTGACATAATGGCGTGGCTTTAGTGCCTCCCGACTTAAGGAGATATGTTGAATGTTTAGGATTGGGACCTTGGGTAGAAGGGAAGGAACCTAGGAAGGTATTTGATCTGGATTTAATAATAATAAAAATACATTTAATTTATAACGCACTTTACATTTGGATCAAATCTCAAAGTGCTGCAAGGTAAAAGCAGATAAAAGCATTAAAAAATATATATATAATACTAATTATATAAAAACATGACCAAAAAGATTCAAAAGTGAGTTGAGGGTGGAATCTTACGCCGAGGTCGGTGACTGATGAAGAGAGGGGAATGTCGTGACCAGAGATGGTAATACTGGTTCTGGAGGAAGACCGGCTCTGATGTGAGGTGGTCTGATTATGGCGGCTTTTAGGGCAGATGGAACAAAGCCAGCTTGGATTGATTTATTACAGCGGTGATCAGGGGACTGATGGAAGAGATGTTAGTTTTCACCAGGGCTGTAGGAAAGGGGTGGAGGGCACAGGTGGAGGGCTTCATCGACCTGATGATAACCTCAACCTCCTGCTGTGAGATTTCTGGGAAGCACTTTAGAGGCTGGGAGATCTCAAACTGTGAGTAAGCAGACTGGATAGGTAGAGAGGAGGAACCAGAAAGGACAGAACGGATTGAGTCA
>VRLP01005166.1:0-39949 GCA_009660295.1 Lophius piscatorius | reverse complement strand
TATAAACATCACCATAAACACTATAAACATCACCATAAACACTATAAACATCACCATAAACACTATAAACATCACCATAAACACTATAAACATCACCATAAACTTTATAAACATCACCATAAACACTATAAACATCACCATAAACTTCATAAACACTATAAACATCACTATAAACACTATAAACATCACTATAAACATTATAAAAATCACTGTAAACACTATAAACATCACTGTAAACACTATAAACATCTATAAACTTTATAAACATCACCATAAACACTATCAACTTGGATACAAAAAGTTTCAAAATCAATTAAAGTATTCAATTAAAATGAATGAATGAATGAATGAATGAATGAATGAATGAATTAAAGGTTCAGTGGTTTTATTGGAATTCATGAAATTCCAATAAAACCAAAAATAACATTTTATTTCCTCAAATAAAATCTAAAAGAAAGTGAGTAAATAAATTCCCTGGATCAGGATCTTTTTCTGTGGATCAGGATCTTTTTCTGTGGATCAGGATCTTTTTCTGTGGATCAGGATCTTTTTCTCTGCCACATAATTGAAGGGGTTCTTTCATGACCCGGGCGTCTTCCTTCCACTACGCCGTAGGGAAAAATATTAAGTCGTTTTCGGATAATCCTGCTCAAAGTAGGTCTAATAATTTAAGACAACTCCCTCTATTTGCAGCAGATGTCGTTCCAAAATGCCGACTTTATTCCTCTTGAGCCCTCCAAAGTGGACTAATTCTACTGATCCGGATCACAGACTCCCTGCGTGACCCAGCTGTGCTGCTTGAGCTGCAGCTCACAGACCGAAGCTCAAACTTCCGACGGGTCTGGACCAGAGAGTTCTGGGTGTTCGGAACCAGCCAGACTTCTCAGGTGGTCCGGATCAGATCCGCTCAGCGTCCCCAGGGTCAGAACCAAACATGGAGAAGCTGCGTTCAGGTTATTTACGCACCAAATATTTGGAACGAGCTCCAAAAGAACTGGTTTTGGTCCAAGTCTCAGTTCTTTTAAATCAAAGCTTAAAATGTTTTTATGCGCTGTTGTCTTTTAAATTTTAGAAAATGATAAAACAGTTTTTTATTTCTGTCTTTCCTTTAATGTACCGCTCAGTAAAAACACTGAATTATGTCTGAGGTCCAAAAAGGTTTGATTTTTCTTCTATTCTAGCTTCAATTTTTAATAATTATAATATTTTTAAAGCGGGGTTTTAATCTTTTAATCTTTCTTAATGTTTAGTAACTTTTTTTTTTAACTATGTCTCGATGTTCTTATGCACTTTATATAAAAACAAAAATAAAAATGCTAATAAAATCCCCCCAAAAAACAACAACTAATAAGAATAAATTCATATAAATAAAGAATAACAGCAAAAATATTAATATAATATAAAAATATATATAATAATAATAAATTTTAATTTTAATACATATATAATGATAGAATTATTAAATTTACATTAAAGGTGGCGATCATGACATCACGACTTCCTGGAGGGACAGAAATGTTTGAATGCTGAATGTTCCACTAGTGCCTGTAGATGCTGAGTCTGCATGTTTGCGGTTCGGTACTGAACAGGAAGTGATGGGTAGAGATGTTAAACAACAGCCGCCTGCATGCAGCTCCTTTTACCACGACGGCCTACTTTATGCCAAACTTCAACTCATCTGCGACCTCACAGTCTCTGATTTCACCTGACGTCACGGCCGACGCGATGCAGCGGCTCGCTATCGCTGTTGACTATCTGCTGAGGGCGCCGATGTTGGGGCCACAGCGGTGACCTATAAAAGTTGTGGGGTAAACACAGGCGGAGCTGGGCCCGTGTTTACACGCAGCGCGGCGCTTTTCTGCAACACGAGGCCCCTGGGAGTCCCGGAGAGTCGAGTCAGGAGAGAAACCTGCTGATAGATTATCAGGATTCATAAGGAGTCAGAGCTGAAAGGCACCGCCACACATCACACTTATCCATAGTAGATCCACGCGGAGAATAAAACACTATCATAAAGGCTTGTAGACGTAATAACATTACAAAAAAAAAATCCTGATTTCATTTTAACTCAGAATAGAGTTCTGTTTTTGACGTTCCAAGCAAATATTGACTTTAAATTAGATTATTTTATTTTTTTTACACACATAATAACTTTACTCATTATCTTCTTTTCATTTACAAACTGATTCTTTTTTTCTTTTTTTTTTAAAAAGGCTATTTAATCTCAGAATTATGTATGAGATTCAAATTTCCATCATCTTATTTTATCTATCTAGTATCAGACCACGAATGTTTTAACGCTGCTTTTTTTTCCTCACCGCCGTGGTTTAAGAAATGTATAAAAAAAAAAATAAAAAAAACTTTTATTGTTTTTACTTGTCATTATTTAACCAGGCAGTTTTATCTTTTTATGAATGAAAAGTTCTGAAGAGGACAAACTGAGGTCAGAGAAAGACGCAGCATTAATAGAAAAATCTAATAAATAGAGATAAGGTATATATAAGTATAATGTTACTTTTACTTTAAGTGCTCAAATTAATGAAGGATCCTAATTTTTTATTTTCTTTGTTTGAACGGGTTACATTGGCATAATTTTCTCTTCTTTTCTTTTTTGTATAGTTATTTATCTTGACTTTTTGTGAAGTCATGTAACGTTATCGTATTATTCGCCTATTAATTAAAGAAAAAATAAAAATAAGGTTGAGTCAAAAACGGAGCAGTCAAGGAATCTCAAAAAAAAAAAAATGAATAGTGTGAGATCAAAATAATATTTAATAATAATAAATATAATTTCCATTTAACGCAAAATAAACCAGACACATTCTTTGCATGTAGAATAAAATAAAATTAAAAAAAAGAAATAATTATTTCTCAAACAATTTCTGAAATGTTTCACTTTCTTCGGACGCTTTTTATTTTTTTAATTTTTTTTTTAAATCTCATTTTAAAATAAATCAGTTTTGCTAAGAAACACAAATCTTTCTTTTTTTAATATAGCCGCGGTTCCCTTTGGGTTGAGCAGATTCTGAGTTCCGGGTGGGTTTCTTCACGCTCTGATGGTTTAATCAGAATAAAGGCGCTGCAGAGCACCGTGAGACTGAAACGGCGTCGTGTGATGTCATCAGAGTGAGAGAAAGAACCCGTGGCGGGTTGGACCAGATCAAACAGCTGAGTTTCTGCTGACTCGACACAAAGGAGGGCTTATCGGGTCGGCTGATCCTCCTGGGATGTTTGTGCTTACATCACAGTTGCTGCAGGTGTTTTGACAAACATCTCACGCCGCAGGTGTGGCGTCCTCCAGGAATGGAAGAATAAGACCTTTGGTCCTTTTTTAGGACAACTCACACCTGTAGGACGTGACGTACGTCTGTGTCGACTCTTATTTTAAGAGCTGTGGATTCCTGAAGTCACTTATGTCAGAGAGACACTAATCACACGTTATGTCATAGCGACAGTAGAGACACGCCAACATGTCACTGAGACACTACAGACACGTTGTTATGTCATAGCGACAGTAGAGACACGTCATTATGTCAGAGAGACACTACAGACACGTTGTTATGTCATAGCGACAGTAGAGACACGCCATTATGTCACTGAGACACTACAGACACGTTGTTATGTCATAGCGACAGTAGAGACACGTCATTATGTCAGAGAGACTGCAGACACATTGTTATGTCATAGCGACAGTAGAGACATGCCATTATGTCACTGAGACACTATAGACACATTGTTATGTCATAGCGACAGTAGAGACACGCCATTATGTCAGAGAGACACTAAAGACATGCCATTATGTCAGAGAGACACTCCAGACATGTTGTTATGTCATGGCGACAGTAGAGACACACCATTATGTCACCCAGACACTAGAGAGATCCCATTATGTCACTAAGACACTAGAGACACGTCATTATGTCACTGAGACACTAGAGATATGCCATTATGTCACTGAGACACTATAGACACGTTTTTATGTCATAGCGACAGTAGAGACACGCCATTATGTCACTGAGACACTAGAGACATCCCATTATTTCACCCAGACACTAGAGACATCCCATTATGTCACTGAGACACTAGAGACACGCCATTATGTCAGAGAGACACTAAAGACATGTCATTATGTCACTGAGACACTATAGGCACGTTGTTATGTCATGGCGACAGTAGAGACACGCCATTATGTCACCCAGACACTAGAGACATCCCATTATGTCACTGAGACAATAGAGACACGTCATTATGTCACGGAGACACTAAAGACACGTCATTATGTCATGGAGACATTAGAGTTACATCACTACATCTAAAGGTGTTACGGACCTTGACCTCCACATCCAACAAAAAAGTCTGGCGCCTCATGATTCAGAACATTTGATGTTTTTAAAAAAACGAAACACGTTCGTAGGAGAGTCTGAAGCTACCGCTCTCAGAGATGGAGAGATAGTGGATACAAATAATCTAATAATCTAAAATAATAATAAAAAATACGACACCACTCACACTTTTCACTTTTCGTCATTGTTCTCTTTTAATTGTTGAAAAAAAACAAAAACTTTTTTATAATAATTCAGAGATTTGAATGCGCTTCAGTCATAACATACATTTATAAACATCCTGAATCAGGAAACGCTGTCATGTGATCAGCTTTTACTTCTTATCTGCATAATAGCTTGTATTGATTCGCCTTTTTTTTTTTCTTTTTTTTTTTTGCAATTATAAACTTTTTAACAATGTGGTAAACTTTACAAGCTGCAGCTCCGGCTTGTAATTGGATTTTGAGAGCGATGTGCTTGTATGTGATTGTGTGCGCTGGTGAATTGGACGCTGTGACAGACCACATCTTTCTTTCTCCCTCTCTTTCTCTCTCTCTCTCTCTCTCTCTTGTCTTTCTGTTCATGCGGCGGCGAATGCAGGGGGTCCGTATCGCTGTGTGTGTGTTTTTTTTTGTGTATATCCGGGGCACATTGTCTGGACAGGGGAGAATGAGAATGGATGGGATTGTAATTACTGAATGGAGATATCCACACAGTGTGAAATTAGAAAAAGGCTGTACGAAAATCTCCCACGGGGAACAGTCGGTAAAGAGAGAGAGTAGTTGTCATGGTGATAGGTGGATTCAAACGGGGCTTCACGAAACCTTCAGGGAAAGAGGTTTTTTTTTTATTCCCGCCTTTACGTGTGCGCGTGTTTACACTTCCTCCCCCGCGAAAATGGGGACGGAAAAGTTGCGGCGACCTTGACGGAGAGCGGCAGGAAGTCGTGTTTTCAGTTTTTCTTTTTTTTCTTTCGAAATTCAGTCGCCTGAGCTGCGAGAGAAGTCGGTAACTTCTCATTGAAGGGATGCTGCCGACCTTCAGCACATGAAAGTGTGTGAAGGTTCTTATCAGAATTTCTGCAGAATCGGAGAGAAAAAAGGGTTTTTATGGTGACGGTGGAGGAAGAGTAGATGACAGACTGGAGAACGTGAGTGCAGAGGTCAACCGGGAGGATCTCCAGTGAATTCACCGAGGACACAAAACTCCAAAACGCCGAAGAGATATGAAAATCATCGGCGAGTGAGACGAAATGCTCAGTGACCTTCAACACTTCAACACGACCTTCTTCCAGCGCGTCGCATAAACGAGGATTTATAACACAAGGCCGGCGTTTCTCGTCAGTGTCCCAAAAACTTTCACACGTGAGACTTTCAGACATGAAAGTTACGTTTTTATTCAACTGCTTTGTTGCCTTCAGGAAAACCAGAGGAGTGTCTCCTGATTGGACGTCGTATGAATGTGTCCCACCCCCTGTCCGCCAACCTCCAGCCCTCCGGGGACATTCTTGATTAGTAGTATCCATGTGCGTTAATTAGATAGTCCTATACGCTCGACCCCGACAGCAAGGGGTATTTTCCCCCGCTTGAAAGTCCCCGATCCCCTGCGTTGTACATGCAATCCCACCTGATTTTAACGTCACGTCCGCAGAATTTTTGGTAAATTTTTTTTTTTTTTAAGTTCCATGAAGTGAGTAAAATATGAACTATTAGTTTAAAACACAACATTTACACGACAGATCCCCCCGAGGCGATTCATATGCAGCAAATTTAGACCAAATCCGATCAACGGTTGGGAAATTATGGGCCGAAAACTTTTGGAAATTAAGCTCCCCCTAGTGGCTATAGAAATATGAAACAGATCTTTCCCAAAATCAATGCAGCTCTTCCTTACACTAAGGTCTATGTGGGTATAAAGTTTTAAAATGGTGCTCTAGATCATTTTTGAGTTACGGCTGGAAAACATACGGAAGAGCCGAAAAAAGTTAAAAAAGAAAAAAAATTCAAATTTCGAGAATAAATTTGAACTAAATCAGAAAAATTATTCTGATTAGTTTTTTGCATTTCTGTGCGTCAGCCGTCTGCTATTTCTTTGGGTTGTATGGGTTCGTCATTAGAATCCATATTTAAACTTTATTCTTGAAATGGAGAATTAAAAAAAAAAACTCCACGGATTAAGTTCGGCTTAATTTTCGACTTTTTTCTCGAAATTAAATATGAAAAAAAAATCCTCCTCCTCAAATTTCTTTGTCTTAAACCATTTCGGTCTTAAATAGTTTTTTTTTTAAAAGAGGCCCCACCTAGTGGGTAATATACGACGTATTAGAATAAAATATGATATAAACAAGTTATATATATATATATTTTGGCGGTAAATTTTTTTGTTTTCGCACCTATTCTGACCAGAAAAAAGAAAGTTATATATTTATTTTTCACCTATGATAATTCACCCTATCTACTACAGTGATACCGTATGAAAATTAAACTCTTTTTACCGTATTTTTTACAGTATTCTCTACTGACAATTTTTACACTTTAAGTCAATAAAAGTTTTAATTTATTGTAATTTTATGTAATTAACTATGTAACCGTAAACAACAGGTTGAGATTATATCTGTTTACCGTAATGTCTTCTACCAAGTTACCGTATTAATTTTTTTACGGTAAAAGTCTGGCAACCACATTTTTACCGTAAATTTTACAGACTTTTTTTTTTCTTTTTTTTTTTTACAGTGTAGCTGAAAAAAGTGAAACAAATACTTTTTCAGGCTGTAGCTAAATTTAGAGGAGATGCCGTAGGAACCGTTAGTCCTATTATTTGATCCTCTCAATAAACCCGACTTCAACTGAAGTAATTTGCAAAAATACAGTATCGCAAAAAATAAAACTGATCCGACACCGAAATGTGTTAAAACCATTTTTTTTCTTAAAAGCTGCAGACGTGTGGATGCGGTCGAGGGAATGACAGTTTTTCCCTTTCTCTCTTTTTTTCCTGTGAGTTTCAGACGTCTTTGCGGCATCTCACTTCTGAGAAAAAAAGAAGTTGAAGCCGTAACCGTGGCAACTTCTCTCGAATGCAGCTCTCAACGTCGGATTTACACAAACACACAAATGGAGTCCAGGCAACTGCAATTCTTCTGGTTTCGGGGGACGCAAGCTTGATGCTGAAAATACTGGAAAACTCAATTTGTGAAGAAAAACAGACAATTGCCCTTCGACTTGACCTACAAAATAAGAACGTCCCTGTTTATCTCGAGGGCCTGGCAAAAAAGTATTCGGGCAGAATTGCAGGTTTCGAGAAAAGTTAATGACGTGTATTATATAGCCGTCTATTCTTCTCAAGTAAACAGACGAGATTAAAGGTTAAGGAGATGCAAAGTGGCCAAAAAACAAACAAAACAATCAAAACAGGTTCAGGAGAAGCCAGAGAATGCCTCTCAGAGTTGGAGGTTCTGGGGTTTGTGTTGGAAGGGGGTCCAAGGTGGGAGGGGATACTACCTGGAGGAAGTCCAGAGATCAGGCAGGCAGGACGAGGCGAGACCAACGATGTACTCAAAGAAAAAAGTAACTTTAAACAAGTTTATGATAATAAGTGGACGACCTGCTCGACCTTCTGAAGCTGCCGGCCAGATTCAAGGGGTGGAATCGGACACAAGGTGAGTTTTACGGCGGCCGATGAAGTTGACAACACACATGAGAGCTATAAAAGCCACAAAGCAACAACACATCACGAAGAACGGTCTGCAAAAGCCATAACACAACATATTAAGAAAAAAGGTCTGCAAAGCCACAACACAATACATTAAGATAAACGATTTGCAGAAGCCACAACACAACACATTAAGAAAAATGGTCTGCAAAAGCCACAACACAACACATTAAGAAAAATGGTCTGCAAAAGCCACAACACAAGAAATGAAGAAAAACGATATGCAAAAGCCGTAACACAACACATTAAGAAACAAGTGTTAATGGAGGACACTGAAACGTGATGCGTTCCCCGGACGCGTTTTAACGCTTCATTTAGTGAACAAAACCGAAATAATGCACAAACGTATCATGATATTTTGATTAGCTTAACTTCAGGGTCATGCGGTCATGTGACCCAGAAGAAAACTTTAATCAACGTGGCGAAGACAACAAATAAAGTTAATTCTGACCCTAACACGCACAGAACACGATGTTTTATACCTGCTGAAGAAAAACTCTTCACCAGCCATTTGAATAGTTTCTGTCTGTGACATTCTGAGCGTTGTGTAAACGTTGCCATGACGACAACAGAAGTCAGAAACCGCGATGGTGGTTAAGAGTCTTCAGTTTGATGAAGATCTTTTCTTGATCGGCACCATCTGCATGTTTTCTTAAAATGATGTTTGCAGCTTGTCCCTGTTGGGTTTACACACTCAAAAAAAATGGAATAAATGCATAAATTGTTTAAGTTTAAGTTCTCGTATCTGTTTGATTTTATTTAGATAATCATGTTTTTTAACATGCGTCTATTCAAATTTACTTAAAATCAGCAAGAATTTGTTTATGATGAAAACAATCAAATTAAATCAGTGAAAAATGAGAAAAATTGCATCAGATTAAGTTTATTCATTTGTTTGCGTTAAATATTCCATGTATTTGGATTATGTCATCCAAATACATTAAAATACATACAGTTTAAATATTAGGTTTTAAATATTGACTCTACGGATTCTTTTCTTCTGACAAAAGCCTCATCAGAATGAAAATGCTTCTTTTAAACGCCACATTCCGAGAACATTTTCAGAGAGGGAGGAAAGAAACGATTGTGTAACTTTGACTGGATCAGAACATCTCCAGAACTGTAGGTCCTTTTGGGGGGTTTTCTGGATCTGTAGAGGTTAAAGGTCCTGCAAAAGTGGTCTAAACAGGGTCAACTGGTGAACAGGTGACGGGACATGATCAGGTGGCGCCCACATCTGCGTGAGGCAGATAAGGAGAACCACAATACTTTACAGGTGGTTGGAATGTTATGGCTGATCAGAGTAAGAGCGCTGGAAATAAAAAATTTAGTAATGTTGGAAAAACACGCATATAAAATAGACAAACCTGTGAACAGGATGTGACATCATCAGGCATCAGATCTAATGGTAGTAGAAATGGATTGGACCGTCCAGAACTCTGAGCACGGACACGGACACGGAAGCGTCCGGACAAAACTGGAAGAGCGCCACAATGTTCCTGTGACGACATTGTGCGACCGCAGAATGGAGACTGGGCGGGGGGGGGAGTAGATTCCTCTGTCGGGGTTCAAAGTGCGGCGTGAGAAGATAATGGCCTCCTTTTATCAGTATGCCACAGTAATGAGCTTGTTCATCACCTGGGTGAGGAGAGGGAGGAGAGGAGAGGGAGGATGAGGGGAGGAAGGCTGAGGAATGCCCATCCATCAGGCTGGAGTCTGGCTGCAGCCCCGGACCCCCCCCAAAGACCCAAAGACCCCTTCATCACCGTCTGTGTGCTAATGGAAGGATTTAATTCCACACTTACAGCCATATTGATGACAGAAAGGAGAGGCTCCGCCCCCTTGGAAATGAAATCCATTTATCCATTTATAACTAAGCTTCAGCTAAAAAATAAAAAAAACAAAAAACAAGGAGAAGGTGTGTAAAATTTTAGTTAGAGGAACTTTATTTTTGAGGGATTTAAAAAAAAAAACAATCATAATCAAACAAAATCATAAAAACACGTGACAAAATTGAAATAATAAAACTCTTAAGTAAAGTCTAAGTCTAAAGTCAACATTTAACTTTTCAGTGTAATCAAAAATCAAAAATCAAAAAATAAACATAAAGCTTTAATTTAAGTTTAAAAAAAAACCTTAACTTGACATAAATAAATAAATTAATATGAAACATATCAGCTAGAAAGGAGGAAAATTGTTCTAAAACACGTAAACGTTCCTCTTGAAAAGATCTTTTTGCTCAAACTTACAAAAAGTTATAAAATAAAAGAAGCAAAACAAAAGAAAAGAATATATTTATATATATATATATATATATAGTTCACCTTAAAAAGAAGTGGGCGGTGGTTTTATGTTTCCTGCTGCTGTGATGGTTTTAAACTCCGTTGCTGTAAAACACATCAGCTAATTGCCTTGAATGTAAACGAGGCTTTATGAACCACAGGAGACCGACCAAAGTGTCGAACGCGTCGTTCCGGTGAATCCGTAAAACCCTCGGAGGTCGGACGTGAATGAAAAGCAGCTGCAGGTTTCCCCCCCGGTGACAGGGACTTGACGGACTACCGTCCCAACGCGGGGTCCCTGACCTCCACTTTCCCTCCACTTTAACAAGCAGACCCCTCCAGGGCCACGGGACATATGAGCTCTGAGGACGCGGGGAGGGGGAGGGGCTTGCGTGCGCATACGTGTATTTGGTGAGAACCCTTCTCTGCGGCGGTTCTGGTTCTCCTGCTCGACCTTGAACCTCCTCTTTCACGTATTTATTATTTTTTTTCGCTGCTGCGAATCTGAATGATTGTTTTCTGCAAACGAGACGAGCGAAGGGTTAAAGCCCGGGCAAGGTCGGGGGTTCCGTTAGTCCCGGGCTGGACCCGACCCATGATGAATGTTTATGACACAGGTGCTTGAAGATGGAAGTCCTTTAACCGATGGCTTTCACACGGATCCAAATTTACAGACTTTTGTGCAGAAAATTGAAGATTTCTAAACCTTGAATTTACATATTTATACCCTCAAGGTCATAAAGGTCTTTGTTATTTTAATGACCTCAAACAAGATGGCTGTCGGTTTCGTCGTCTCCATCCGTGTCCTGTTTTCTTTCATTTATCCGGGGGTTTTCCGCGCCTCTCTATCTCCAGCAACGCTCTCCAGCTCATCCTGCTGTCGGCCCATTATACCGTTTCCTCATGAACAGGACCCCAAGAAACCTGAACTCCACAGCTTGAAGCAGAAACTCGACCCCAAACCTGTAGGAAACAATCCACCGTTTTTCTATTTGCTATATTTATTTATTTTATCAAAACCCCAGAAAAGGTCTGGGATATTATGGGATTGTTATACCGACCGCCTCCCTGTCCAACGCAGTTAACCTGATAACTCAAAAACAGTTCAATGGATCTTTTTCAAATTTGATAGCTACACAGATCTTAGTGCAAGGAAGAACTGCATTAATTTTGGGAAAGATCAGTTGAATAAATTCGACACTAGGGCGAGCTTTATTTACCAAAATTTCCCGGTCATAAATTTGCTATCTTTGGTCCAATTCAGTCCAAATTTGTTGCATTTGAATCAAACTAAGGTGATTTATCCGGTATTTATCATATTTTACTCTAATACTTGCTATTTTACTCACTTCACATCAAACACAGTTTTTTTTGGAACTTAGCTTCTCATTTAATTTCAGGAGTTCAATCAGAGGGAATGGGTTTGTACAACGCATGAGATTGGGGGGCTTTTTGGGAAGGAAAGTGTAGAATTAGCTGAATGAATGAATTAACATAAACCGAGTCCTCCTCTGATGGTTCTCCAAACTTAAATATAATCAGTAGAAATCCAATAATTATGGAATGTTCAAAGTAAAAATCAAAACTTTTCAAGTTCTCTCCTTGATCCAGCGATTAGCCTGAGCCGGAGCGCCGTGCTCATCTCTCATTCGGCACACAAAGGGGGAGCCTAATAGGTTTTGAAAAGAAAAATAAGGCCATTCTGTGTCGGTCACGGTCATGCACGTTTAATTGATATAAATGTTATTGTCTCGGCGGGATAATTGACGGCGCGGCGGACATAATTGAGATTGGGCCCGATTCTCCGACGCTTGGAGACAACAACTCCTCCGAAGGAAAGTACAAAAAGTTCCAGAGCGACGGCAGTCACTCACGGGAGTTTTCCAGGACCTCCAATCGGGAAAATTAGAGGGATTGTAATCCATCAGATAAAGGGACTACTCCAATCAGCCATAAGATTAAAACCAACCGCCTAATAATGTTTACTTCCCTTTTTTTGCCGCCAAAACGGCTCCGATGCCACAGCGTGTTCCGACACCTCTCTGTCAGACCCAGTACGAATCATTTTCAGCAATTTGTGCTGCAGTAGCTGTTCTGTTGGGTCAGAGAAAACGGGTCAACGAGCCTTGGGCACCCATGTTCCTGTAGCCGGTTTGCCAGTTGTCCTTCCTTAGATCACTTTGTTAGATTCTAACCATTCAAATCAAAAATATCCAACAAAACATGCGGTTCTGGAGATGTTCTGGCCCAGCGCTGTCATTGATACGGCAACATCTCCAGGTTCTCTACCATATGTTTTCAATCGGACATTTATTAAATCTCAAATTCACCATTTAGTACCTCAAAGTAATAATAAATTCTCCGGTACCCGGAGTTCTGTCCTCGTCAGAATTGCTCAGATCCTATGATTGACCACGTTTCCAGCTTCCATCATCTCAACTCCAGGACAAAACGGTCCACTTGCGGCCTCAAACGTCCCTCCCACTGACAGGCGCCATGCTAACAAGTTAAAGAAAGTTAATCTGACGTCTCCTGTGGGTGGTTGTAATGTTCTGGCTGATCGGCGTATGTTATTTTTCTCTCCTTTCACAGTATTATTTAATTCCTCATTTATATTATATTGCTTCTTTATTTTTTAGAAGTAAACTAGTACTAGTTTTGCCAATTTGAATAAGAATACCAAATAATCTTAGATTTCAATTATTGAGGTGCTTTGGGGGCGCCGAGCGCGGCGGCGCGGCGGCGCCGCGTTTAAGCCGCAGCACTTTGTGCTCGCAATCGGAGATGAAGAGGCTATTTGTCTGTGTAGTGTGCGCCGCTCTTATCAGGGATTTGTTTTTTGGCAAAACTTGATTTGCATAAACTTCTCAGAGAGGCAGATGAAAACTCTTGGCTGGAGCGGGAGAACAGCTTGTACCCACAATGCACCACGACGGTTCTCATGTCAGGTGATTAGATGTTAAGCTAACATCTAATCACGCCCATCATGACTATGTGTTTAAATATAAGAATATGTTTGAGGGTTTTTTTGTCATTTTTTTTTAGAGTCCTATTCTCAATCCTGAGATCATTCCAGTCTCTCCGCGGCTTCTATCATGCTAGCACCGTAGAAGTATTCAGAAACGTAAATGCCGGGATCCTGAGGCACGATGTCATCTCTGCAATTATGTCCACAGCAAAAAAGACAAACTGTAAATGTTTCATAACTGCAAACATCAATTTCACAACAAGTGTACGCTGCAAAAGCCACGTCAGGAAAAACGATCTGCAAAAGCCACAACAAAACGCCAGTGCATCATTTAGTGAATAAAACAGAAAATAACGCACAAATGTTTCATGATATTTTGATTAGCCGCGGTAGCTTGATGCCATAAAAAAGGGCGTCCGGGTGTGCATCACTTTTGAGTGTCCTCCGTAAACACTTCCCTTAGGTTGTAGCTTTTGCAGATCATTTTTCTTTATGTGGCTTTTGTATCGTGCACATGATGTCCACCGTACTTCTCGTACATTTTATTTCTATATATATATACATATATATATATTTTATATATACTATTTATAATTTCTATCTAACTTTCTATCTATCTCTCTCTCTCCCTCTCTCTCTCCCTCGCTCTCTTTCTCTCCCTCTCTCTCTCTCTCCCTCACTGTCTCCCTCTCTCTCTCTTTCTCTCTCTCTCTCCCTCTCTCTTTCTCGCCCACTCTCTCTCTCCCTCTCTTTCTCTCTCTCTCTCCCTCTCTCTCTCCCTCTCTCTCTGTCTCCCTCTCTCTCTCCTCTCTGTTTCTCTCTCTCTCTCCCTCTCTCCCCCCCTCTCCCTCTCTCACCACAGGAATGGAGGACCTGCCACACACTGATGCATCGTTGTTTAAATCTCACGATGATGTCATCTCCACATTCTATTTTTGCCGACAGAACTGACATGAAAGAGTCGCCACTCGTGAACCCAGAGCCTCATGTATATCCCTCATTGATGAAGACCTCCGCCGTCCAAAAGACACACGACGAAGACACTGTTGCACTGGGTGACACGGTCTTTCATCACCTTTCATCAAACACACAGATACACACACACACACACACACACACACACACAGATACACACACACACACACACACACTTTAGTTTATTTTGACTCCAGCTCGCCGTCCTGCTGCCCCAAATCGTCACCAGCACCAAATGTTGATTAATCCGCGAGTGAAAATAGCCTCAAACAAATCCTCCTGTTTGAACGCGTAACATTTCAGAGTGACAGCTGCTGACGTACGATTCAATTTCATTATATATATATTTATGAAAGTGATATCGTCATCGCCGCCGATACTTCGCGTTAGCGCGATAACTCAAAAACTGTCTCTTTGATCCTTTTCAAATTCTACACCAACATTCATATTTAAAGTTATAGTTCACATTTTATCCACTAGGGGGAGCTTCTTTTTTAACGAAAAAACACGAATCACATTTAAGGTGGGTGGGTTTTTTTGTACAACGCAGGAGATAAGGGGACTTTTCGAGGTCTAATTATGAATATTAATAAACTAGATATTTGTGATCCGATCTGGTTTTGAGCTGGAATCTGAGGATTTAATGAAGATTTGAGAATCACAGACGGATTATCGCTGCCTGGAAAGTTATTTGTTTGTTTGTTTGTTTGTTTGTTTGTTTATTAGTTGGCGGAATCTCCCACTCACTCTAAAGCTCTTGAATGTAATCTTGCAGAGAGAAGGCCCTCGGGACGGCGATGAGGGATTTGATTAGAGGCGGATCCAGAAAAATCTCTGCCACCTTGGTGGAAGCTGTTTGTTTGTTTGTTTGTTTGTTAGAAGGATCACAGAGAAATTCACGTCATTATATTTGATCATCATCTCAGACGGTTCACATTTCTTCTCGGCACAAAACATGTGTTTTTATTTTCAACCTTTTTATGTTTATCTCCATCTTATTATTTCCTTCAGCCATAACATTACAACCAGCGACAGGCTTAGTCACAATTATGATTATCTGTTTTTTTTCTTCTTCACTTCTTTCATCCGTCGATAATTATTTATATGGGTTTTCTCTCCCGCTGCACCCTTCATCATGTCTTCTTCATCTCGGTTTTTTTTTCAACAGCCGTTAAGCAAAAACCAAGTCTGTAATGTAAAGCTTTACTTTATAAAGATTTATGGATGACCGCCATCCAACTATGAGGCCCCGGTTCTAGTCACTGATTCCCTGCCAGTGTGCTGCGGTTCTGGAGTTGACCCGGATCGCTGACCTCCAAGGGGGAAAAGGAAAGAGATAACAGAAGGGCAATAGAGATAATTCCTCCATGGGGAATCTAGTCAATGTCCCATAAACAGAGACTTCCTGGATGGCCGTCCTGAGACGGTTGCAGGAGGTGGGGGTGGTGGTGGTGGTGGGTGGTAAGGAAAACAAAAAGCCACATGTAGATCCAATAAATTCTTTTTATCGATTTTTCCAATAAAAAATACATTCATACAGAAACTATTTTACAAAACAATTTCAAAATGAAAAAATCTCGTTATGCCATAAAACAAACAAAAATAGAGCATCATCATCATCATCATCATCATTTTTTTGTTTTGTTTTTTTTAAATTCTGTTTTATCTCCATGTTTAAAGATTCTCTAGCTAAAGATTAAGGGCGTCTTCGCAGATCTCGGGAAAAAAAAAAAGAAGTTTTTGAGAGAAAGAAATATCACATGGCAAATTAACTTAATACTTAAAACGGGCACCAGAATCCGAAAAAAGTATGACAATTCAAGTGTCCGGAAACAATTCACGTCTGAGAAGTTGTTGTTTTTTTTCCGTTTGTTTGTTTGTCTGTTTGTTGTTGTTGTTTTTTTTCTTGAAAGATGATAGGCCACAGGTGTTTACGCAATGGATGCCTTTAAAGAAAAAAAACGTACATTTGCTCTTCCTGTCTCCTGTCAAAGAAAAACAAACAGAAGCAAAGAAAAGGAGGAAGGAGTGCGTCTATTTTTTACGATAATTCATCAGCCTCGTCTTCATCGGTTCCATCTTTTTTTTTTTTAGAAACAGCACGCCGCGTTCGTGTTTTTTTTTGGTCCCACGCCTTTTCAAAATAGAAGCTTCCTTACAAAATTCTTCATTTACAATGTAAATATCTTTGCATTTTTTTTTTTGTATTCATGTTTGACATTTTCTCAGTGTATGGACTTTGTTTCATGTGAACCAGCTTTCAGCTGTGATGTTGGCGGGTGACTTGAGGGGGCGGTGGCAGAAATCTACGAGCTTCACGGCGCCGTCAGATTTCGCCGGACCCTTTAAGAAAATTAAGGGGTTTTCTCCGAAAAACGTTACGGAAATGGTGAAAACGTGAATTTGTCCGATTGTGAAACTTTTCGAGGGCCGTGCATGAACTGGAGGCGAAAACATATCGTGAAGCCGGCGCACACAAGCATCTGATCCCAGATGCAAACCTCTACCAGCGGAGAAAAACTGGTCCGACCGGTTCTGGTACCGTTTAGACAGATCACGGGTTGTTCAAATCAGGGCTGGGTAAAGACGCCGGCTCACCCTGAGGACAAGACTCACCAAAACAAACAACGTCAAAGCAGACACATGATTGAGGATGTCGTCATTATGCTAAGGAGAGCGCCTTCCGCCGTAGCATCCCCTTCTCCTCAGCCGAGCGTGTCGCAGAACTTATTTCCAATAACTGTGTACCATTCCACCCGGACTTCTACTACATAGTAGTAAACCTTTTTACAAAAAACTGAATCGCTTTTCCAAGTGCTCCACAATTCCGTCTCGGGACTTTTTTTTGGGGGGGGGGGGGGGTTGGGATTTGGAGTTTGATGATATACTACTAGGACCAATAATGCACAGAGAGACTGTAAAAACGTCAGTCGTGGTGAAAGCTGATATCATTTTTTATTATTCAGGAGTTTAGAGGAGTCCGTCGGCAGACAGATACCAGCAAAGGTGCGGCTGAAGGCGTGGATCAGAACCTCTCATTGAAGCGATTCAATAAACGCACCAGTGCATCGGCGGACCTCCGTTTGATGTGTGTGTGTGTGTGTGTGTGAGTGTGTACGTGAGAGAGAGAGAGAGATAGATCTGTTAAACAGGACAAGGCCACTTACATAAGGCATCAGTAAGGTCAACAGTGCATTCACAGAGAGAACGAAAAGAGAGAAGAGCAAAGGTGAAGAAAGGTGACCCCAAAAAAATCCCACGACCGAGACAAAGCGCTAGTGGTATCCCCAACTCATCAAGGAAAATAAAAAAATAAACTAAGAAAGCAAAACGACTGCCTTATGTGTTTTGACTATACTACGGAGTAATATGAAGGTAGCTGCTCTCGAATGGAAATTTTGTTGTCCGATAAGCAAACAGGTGAGCGAAACACATCCCCCCCCCCGATCCCATGCAACTTCTGCTATAATGGCAATAATTGTGTACAACCGTTGTTTTGTTTTTTTTTGTTGTTTTTTTTTGTTTTTCAGATACAGAGCTTACACAATGGACAACAAAATGAGCTTTTATAGCGTGTATGTTTTTGAGACAGGCTACATAATACATTGCACATTTAATAGCTGCACTAAACAAAACGACCTCCCACATTTGAATAGGGAGCTGTAGTTCCACCTCCGGGCAGACAGAGGGGGACAGTCGGCCCCCCTCTCCCCCCCCCCCTTCCTCGCTTCCTCTCCACAGCCGATAGACTCAAACAGCACAGACAGAACCCTTGCATTCATTCTCATTGAGACCACAAATATCCCCCCTGGAAAGAACCTCCCTCGCATAACGGCACTCATTCGCAGTTATTCGACAAATGCAAGCTCCATCCGCCCCGTAAAGCCGGCACAGGCAATCCAGTTGCAGGCACTCACAGTCCCCATGCACACAGGCAAACACACTGTCATCGGAGGAACCGCGGGGGTCCCGAAGTCCTCCAGGAAAAAAGCATCGAACACCATACAGAAGAGTCCCTCCCCGTTCTTCTCCAATCCAGATTTCGCCCTTTTTTTTCCTTCCTCGAGTCTCTTCTGCTCCTCGGTAGAAAAGCCTTTCAAGAGCAATCTCCACAGCGAGGTGTTGGAGGCACTAGGTATGGTGCAAATAATAGCCTGCGTTGCTTCTTCTTTTTCCACTGACTGGAACACGGCGGTGCCCCTGTTAACGCTCCCAGGACACACCGGCCTCGCCGATCCCCCACGGGTCAGGACAATCAACCATCCCACAGAGCTCTCGACACAGAGGACACCTTAGATGTGCCTCTTCATGTGCAGCGCCAGGTGGTCGGAGCGGGAGAAACACCTGAGGGCAGAGGAGAGAGAGAGAGGTCGCATTCAGGAACGGAAAGTTGATCACTCTTATATCGTTTTATATTTGACGTTAGAATGAGGCTTTTATATATCGATGCGAGGACCACGAATTCCACCCAAAAAGTCCACCGTGTTCCTACAGAAGCCCGTAACTATATATCGTCCACTGTTTCGCAACACCCGTAATTATTTGCGATTTCTGCAGTTTTAGGTTCTCAAGGAAATTCCGTTGATTTCTTATGGAAACGTAGAATGACAGTGTTTGCCGTTTGTTTTTTCTGAAAAAGCAGAAAACTAGAGTCTAGTTCTGGGTTTTCAATCGGTTGCAATCCACCACTTCACCACAAGGTGGCACTACCTCTGAGCTGTACGTCAGAAATAGGAGAGAATCGGAAAAACCATATAAACACCATATAGCCGTCAGCTAAACCGACACCTAGAAGTCTTAAGGATTTTCTATTTCATTCGGTTCCCAAGGATATTCAGCTGCATAATCGAAGTTTGAGGGTCTCGTTTCAACTTTTCTGCAAGTTTTTTCAAAATTAGTCGCACACTTAAGCATCTGACAAAGTTGACATGTCAGCATAAAAGAGAAAAAAACACCGGCTCTGCCAAAACACGGGTCTGTTTTGGGTTTTCTGCCGCTATAATAGCTGAAAGAGTCATTCAAGCGGAATCTAATTGGTTGCAATCTGCCACCTCAACACTAGATGGCACTACGCCCGACACTCTGGACCTCTGTGCTGAATCTCAGACGAATAGGAAGTATCTAAAAACCTAGTTTTTTGAGCATCCCTTTCCGATTGGCTCAAATTAGCTGTCCCTAATACATTACAGTTCATTAATAAACCAAACCCTAAAATAAACTTTCCCCTCAATCTTCATTTAACAAAATAAACAGCAATGCCGTTACAACGTGATGTTATTCATACGACAGCGGCGGTGATATAAAACAAAGCCTGAGCGATACTTAACTTCCATCGCCGGTTCACAAACGATGAAGAAAAACAACCGGGAATAGAAGAACGTTAAAAATACACATGTGGAAAGGAGGCAATGAGGAATAAGCCAATCAGTCATCAGGTATAGGGAGATGATGATGATGACAGGAGGAAGGTACATCATTAAAAGGATCTTTAGAGCGCTTGAACTTAATCGAACTTCCAACGTATACAATGGAGCAAAAACCCGAACCTTGGACCCGTCTTTCGGATGTGAAAGGTGGATTCAGTCAGTCTCATTTCCTGCTCTTCACCTCTAACCTCCTCCTGGTTTCTGTTCATCAGCCGTCACCCCCCCAGGTGCACTACTAGCTCTGGTCTCGATCCATCCACCCATTGACCTCGACCCCCAGGCCATTAGTCCCTCCTTGACCCTAATTCAACCCTGCATTTAAGCCAATTTGCATAAATGGTGGTCTTTGTCAGGGAGTGGGCCCCTCAGTGTAAGTGGCAGTAATATTCCGGGTGGTTCTGAAGGAGGCGTGCAAAGAAGGAACTTGACCGTTTGACGTTGACGCTCACCTGTCGCAGTGACTGCATTTGAATGGCTTCGCTCCGGTGTGCTTCCTGAAGTGTCTGGTGAGCTCGTCGCTTCGCGCAAAGCGCCATTCGCAGCCCTCCCATGAACACCTGTACGGCTTCTCACCTGCAGACATCAATCAACATGGAATCAGGGTGATTAGCATACCTTAGAGAGAGACGTCATTGTGGAAAGACTTGTTCTAAGTCACTTAAGAAGCAGGTTCCTGCAGCTTTTCTGGAGGTTATACCTCCGTATCGTCAAACAACACAGCAGTCAATCATTCAAATATACTGCATATTATCTCTGTGAGCCATCTGACAAGGCTGTCAATCAACAAGACTGGAATCTGTGGCTTTTTCAAATCCTTCAAATATGTCGCCGGTATTTCCAGTCCTGACTTAACAAGCGCGCTGTGACGAGGCCGATGTCCGAGGAAACGGGATCCTGTGCGAGCAGGTGCTAAGCAGACTGAGCTGGTTCCTGTAGGCCGGGGAGAAAAACAACCTGGTGCCTTCTGGGTCGTTCAGCTGCGGTGGGTGGCTTTAAGGAACAGACGGCTTATGTAATGGCTTCAGGGAAGAAAAAAAAACAGAGACTGCTCCTAATAGCGGCCAAAGGCCATTAAACCATGCGGCTAGCACTGACGGCGAAAGGATGCCTGGAATGCGACTTCTTCCGCTAATGGCCGGCAAGAGGCAAGACCCCCTTGGCAAGAGGTCAACTGGTCACATTTGAACCCGGGACCAAACCCGGCTAATGTCAGAACCTCGTCATTTCCTTTTTCTTTTTCTGTTTTTACTGTCGATGCAAAATGAGTCGAGCCGTTTCCCATGGTGAAATCTGAGAAGCGTCGATTTGTTTTCAGGATCCACATCCTCTTTGTGCTGCTCGGCCACAAAAGAACCCCCCCCCCCACCCACCATTGCATGAAGTCACGTTCCTGTGTGTGAATTAGGTCAAAGCATTCCTCCCGACAAACTATTCGAGGCATGCGGGGTGTTTTCAGACAACACCCATTAATTTGCACCTTTGGCATGACCACAGTCAACACAACCCGCGCAAATTTACCTGTGTGCGTGCGCTGGTGTGCTTTAAGGTGCGAGCTCTTGGTGTACACCTTCCTGCATCCGTTGAATTGACACCTGTGCACCCGCCTCCTGCCGTCCGCCGACGCCTCCCCGCTGGTCAGCCCCGACCTCTCCGTGCCTCCTGTCCTTATTTTCCCCGGCGAGTGCAGCACAGTCTGTATCCCGCTCCACGCCTGGGTGACGGACCTCTCCTTGCTCAGCTCCGGCGAGGAAGGCGGCGTGCTGATGATGGCCAAGCCCAGGTCTTCGCCGCCGTCTCCCAGAATGTCAGTCAAAGAGCTGGAGGAGAAGTCGAGCGTCGGGGAGAGCTCCTCGGAGCTGTCCGAGGCCTCGCTCCTGGCGTCGGAGTTGAAGCCGCCGGTGTCCAGCTGCTGGCTGTCCTGATTGTCTTCCTCCTCCTTGATGTCGGCGATCTTTGGGTCGGGCTCGTTGGACTTGTCCCCGCAGGCGAGCATCAGCTTGCTCCACAGTTCCTCCTGGCTCTCGAATTTGAGGTCGGAGGTTGAGACGTAGGGCTCGCTTTGGAGGTACCGCTCCAGTTCCAGGCATGTCTGCAGGAAAGGAGGACAAGATAGACGCTCAGAAATAAATGGACCCAAAATGGTACGAACGCTGACCCAGCGGTACCGAACACTGTACAACACCGAACAACAGAACATCTTTGTACCTTTTGGTCTCTACCTTAAAAGAATGTTTCTGCCCGCCTAAAGGCAAAAATGGACCTTATGCATTTATTTATTCCTCATACCAGCTCGGGCAACAAGTCACTTCTTTTTAGTTATAGTGTCTAAAAATGTATTTAAACTCCATTTCTAGGGTTTTAAATCTATACATCATGATGCCAGAATGGATTTATTTATTCCATTACTTAAAGCTTTGACAAAACTCTGTTTTTCAACTATTTTAGATGTTTTTTTTTATCATTAGTACCAAGAGTTTCTACTTTTCCTTGTTCAAATAGAACTGAACAGAGTAGAAGGAACTTTAAAGTTTCTTTCGTAAAGCGATAATAAAAAACAATAAGGACATATAAACATGTATTTATGTGTACATATCTAATTCCACATAGATAAATATGGTATAAATATGCCAAAAAGAGAACAATTATATAAAGCTTTGCTGTCAGCAATGATTTTGTATCTTAGAAATTAAACAAAAGTCCAACAGTTTTCACCCTGGGACCTTATTGGACACTTTTTTAGGGGGGGGGGTGTACATTTGGATACATAAATGAAACCCCCTGTTGGATTTATGTGTGGCAGTGAGTTCTCTTGTGCCCGGAGGTCGGGGTCTGGAACACAACACTGCCCCCTCGGCTGGAAAGTCCCTTAAACGCTTGGAAAGGAGCGATTCCTCCTCACAGGAAGCACAAACTCGGTCTCTTGTACACAGAGTGTCTATTCTTAGCAGCAGGAGCAGCGGGAGGCGGAGATGCGATGACACTCTAACACCACTGGCCGCGCTTCCTTCCTGTCTGCAGTAATGAGGCAAGACACAATGTCCTATGCAGGGGGGGGGGAGCGAGTTGCGTTCAGATGGGTGCCCTCCGAGGCCGTATCAAGGGAGACTACAGGCACAATTGTTCCGGAGAGCAAGGTTCTGGTTGTTGCGTGTGGACGCGCGTGTCAACGTCGGGGTTGGCCATGAAATTTGCATATGCTGCAGAGCCCTCCCATTGGATTAGGGAAGTGCTTGTAGATCTTTTAAATCTATCAATTATTCAACATAATGTGGATTTAATAATGCATTCCGAGCGCATAGCTAGAAATAACATAGCACACCAGGGACCCAGAGGAGGGGAGGTCTGGTTCATGGGGGTCCATGAAAAGCATGGCATGAATACTGCAAGACCCGCTGTGGATTGTGGGCTTCATTTTTTACTTCAGAGGAGCAGGAGAGAGACGGTCAGCGAGGTCGGGCCAGATATAAGGCCCGCTAACAGGCCTGCACAATTTCCTAATGGAGCATATTTGCAATTTACAGCCAAATGTTATTAGGACTGAGTGGACCGGCGTGATCCAGCCCGACTGAATGGATGAGAGACGCTTAGAGGGAAGAATTTATCAGGCTTTTCTTCAGAGAGGTTCATGTTTGGGTCTGAATGTGAGTCTGAATGAGGAATAGCTGCATCATTCAGTCAAAAGTGTATGCAGACTCAAGTTCCTCAGTGGGGAAAACTGTTAAAATGACATGCAGGTTTGTACTAGTGGACCAAAAAGCTCAAGATGTAGTTCAAAAAATGTATTTATACGCATTTAAAGGTGGAAATTTTTTATAAAAACTGGTCAAAACCGTTTATATACGTAAATAAACAGGCCTGATGTCATAGCTAATAAACTTTCTCACATTAGGATACTTTACGTATTAAATATTCCAATGCCAGAAATGTACTTTTACTACAATTTAATATATATAGTATGTTAGCTGTTAAACTAAGCCCATTTTAGTGGGGGTAACTTTACCAGTAAGAACCTTTTCCACCTGAGGGGGATTTTAACCTTTTAAACTGTTTTATTTAAGCACAAATACCAAATATAAATGTTATTTTACATATACTACATGTTTAGTTGTTGATATTTTGTAAATTGAAACAGTGTCTTTACAAGATTCTGTCCAAAAAGATACATATTTTCAGGATTTTATTCTGGATAGAATTTCAATATAGTCCCAAAAGTGCCAAACAATTAAAACCACTCTGAAGCCAAGATGATAGAACGAAAGCCTAAATGTATGGAATTAACAATTTTTCTTGTCAACGGGATGAAAAATTGCAATTTCAATACATTTCAATGTTGGACATTTTTGTCCTTAATGTGCTGAGGGACATTTTTTTTTAGTTCAAAGGACTAAATTCCCCAAAAACACATGATAATCAAAATAAAATAATAATTAAAGAGCACTGGTGAGGCATGAGGGGCTAAAGGGGGCGTGACACCCGTCACCATGGGTTACCATTAAGATTTGTTAGGCCCATAAAAGCTGAAGCTGACAGCAAAAAAGAGCAAAAAAATAACAATTTATTTAAAAAACCTTAAGATCTGTCATCTGAAAACTAACTACAGCTTTCAGATAAACCTAGTGGAGCAGAAGGAACAATATTTTCTACTGGAGGTAGTGGAATTGAAGTAGTCATGTGTGTACTATGGTACAGTACTTGAGTAAATATACTCAGTTACTATCCAGAACCTGAGTTCCTGCGTGTGTTTGGACCTTTTTTTTGGAGGATTTGTATGTAACTAACTGGCATAAATGTTCTTTTTATTCCATTTTTCATCAGAAAAGTAACAAGAAATAAAAGCGAAAAACCACAAAAAACATCCAAAAGTGTGAATAAACTCAAGGAATTGATGGGATTTTTTTTCTTCTCTTTTCTGATGCCACAGACGCACTCTGTGATTAAAGTAGGAATATTGTGGGAACACTGGAGTCATTTTGGTAATGAGAGAGAATGCATTCAGGACAAATGCTTCTTGTCAGCAGAGCTGGATAAATCCCAGGCGAGCTTTAAATGCCAGGGAGGGCGGCTTGGCACGGAGCCCGAAGCGATCTGATAGACAAGAGAGATAGAAGACGACTCGAGTGTGTTGCCAATTCATTTCCTAACCCAAAGAAGACTTTGGTGCTCCTGTCATTCTTGGAATAAAACCCTGTCATCCAGAGCTCCAGCGCTGTTTGAGCCAATTTGGACCAGATATCAGCCTCTCTCTCTCTTCCTCTGTCTGCCTATCACTCTCTCCTCTGTGTGTGTGTGTGTGTCAGAGAGAGAGAGAGGAGGTAGAGAGAGAGAGAGAGAGAGAGAGTGTGGAAAGAGCAGAGAGGGAGATAAGCAAAAGAACGCTCAGCTCGCCATTCAGCCGTTAAATCTGGAGCAGCGCGTTTTCATGTAGCTGCTGCGCCACAACAAAAACACGCTGCACATGTAATTATGCATCAAAACGACAAATAAAGAGGACTTTAAGTATCATAAAACATTCAAAATTGACTGAATATACCCCCCAAACAAAGTCCATAAAGCAGAAAGAAGAAACTACATTTTGCGTCATGATGGCAAAATCAGCGCACATGCAATTATTACAGATGTCTTAACATTAAATGGAATCGCATCATTTCCCCCCCACTGTAAAGGCACGAATGTCGACTTTCAACAATCTTAAACTGCACTCGCATCAACTCCTCTGATATTTGCGCACGCAGCCATTCAGACGCTAAATCCGAAGCAGCGTGTTTTTCTGTTTTTTTTAATGCAGCTGCTGCGCCACAACACGTTGCGCATGTGATAAGGTTATCAGAAAAACCATAAAAGACAAGAGGACTTGACTCATGCAGAATCAGGGAAAGGGGGGGGGACACTACTTCAAAATGGATTACATGTCGACAGAAATTCAACTAAATCCCTTAAAGCAGAAAAATATTCTGCAGCATCATCAGCGTCCCTGCAGTTCTTACAGGGATTCAATGATGACTGATGGTTTCTGCCCTTACAAACACACGCACCTTGACTTTTACAACGGAAAAGTGCGGCTGCATCAACTACTTGTGACATTTGCGCGTTACGCACGCTGCCATTCATCTGTTCAATCTGGCACAGCGTGTTTTTATTTTTGGGGCTATTGCGCCATTATTACACGCCAAATCTGTCACAACCGGATGAAACAGCGTAGAAAGAGGACCTGAGGCATGCTGGTGTGTGAAACAATCACTTCAAGAATGGATTAGATGTCTTTAGCAATCAAAATAAAAGCCATAAAGTGGGAAGCAAAGACCACGTATTTTTGCGTTAAAACTGCGCCGTCAGCGCAAACGCCAACATCACAGAGGTTTGTAATTAAATGGAATTGCACGAATCCCCCCTATGCAAAAAACCTAAAGAAAACGCATGCATGCTGGCTGTTTTAGAATGGAAAGAAGTGCAGTTGCAGCCACTACTTTGACATTTGCGCGCACAGCACGCACGCAGCTGTCAGTGGAAGGGCAAGTTTCCACAAATCGCAAACATTCCTTGCGCTTCTCTGCAACACACTCAAACCAGCACGGGGCGATCTGTCAGAAAAAAAGAGCCTGCGCTCTGGATACAGCAGAGGGGGGTGGGTGGAGGGGGGCGATGAGTCGTTTACCTGCTGCCAGTACTCTTCCAGAGATGGTAACGCGGAAAAGTATCCAGTGTCGTGCACAATCTGGAGCTCCTGGAAAATGCTACACATGGGGATGACTTCCATTTCACTCCTCAGATGCAGCCACGAGTAAGAAGTGGAGTCGAGCCTGTGGAGAAGGAGGAAGCCTGCGGAGGAACCAGGAGCTGAATTTGCATGTAGGATCGTTCGGGAGTAGCGCGCTTCCAGTGGAGGTTTGGAGCGTGTGACGCACCGAGAGCGCACAACACTGAACTCTCCAAAAGTCTGTCAGCGCACTGTAAACTTCCCCCCCGATTCAAAATTACAGACAAACCCACCCCCATGTGATTACATTACGTTTCTGCACGTCGACCAATCAGCGCGCAGGAGCGCGCCACCCGCCTACCAGACCACCCCCGACCAATACCGGGCCAGAGCCGACTCATCCTGGCTGCTGTGGTTGGCGCGCGCTGAGAAGCGTCTCCGGCACCCATTGGGCCAAAAGCTGCGCTATTTTTAGAGCACTATATAATCACGACTCCTCTCCGACTGAAACGAGGAAGTCGGGTTTGCCTGCGATTCAAATGTGAGCTGCAGCTTCACCAGAGCAGCCGCAAGAGGAGGAAGAGCGCGCCTCCTCCTCCTCTTCTACGCAAGAAGAAGAAGAGGATGAAGATGCGCTCCTCTCTTTCTCCGCACAGACGCACGAGGCGCAACTCCCCAAGATCCAGTATGAGAATTAAAGAGTGCAAGAAAAAAAAAAAATCCTTGTTGCATTAAAAAAAAAAAAAAAAAATCTCAGAGGTGCCTGAAAACCTCCGGGGGCGCTCGTGAGCAGTTTCTGGAAAATGAGAGACTTCCTGTTCCTGTGACGAGGGGAGGCGGTTTAATGATCTGTCAGCTCATAATAGGAGTCAGTCCATTCTGGATCACCTGTGGTTCCGCTGCTCCCGCAGCAGAGAATTCTCGGGTCTGGGTCCAGAAGATGCATCGCCAGGTTTTTCCTCGTTTCCTCTAGAAGCAGGAAGTAGCGAGCGTAAATATAAATAAACGCACGCAGGCGTTCCGTGATGGCGGCTAATAAAAGATCCTGGTGGATCTCACACATCTAGAGTTACCTGCCCGGCTATAAATACAGCCTGGGACCGGTCCAAAAGAAACATCTCTGTCTTACTTCGGCCCCGAATCGGAAAAAAGGGAGCGGTGAATATTTATCATGCCTACGGTCCGTTGATAAAGTTCAATCAGCCATAACATTAAAACCACCTGCTTATTATTGCGTAGAGCCCGTTTGTTGTGTTCTGACATTTTTCTATCAGAACCAGAATGAAGTTTTTCAACAATTTGTGCTACAGTAGATCTTGTGTTGGGTGAGACTATTCGGGTCGGCATCTGAACATGACCCATGACCCGGTCGCCGGTTCACCAATTGTCCTTCCTTAGATCTCTTTGGTCAGTGCTAACCGCTACAGACCCAAAAAGCCCGGCTTCATGCAACTCCCTACACAAAGAAGGTGTCTGATTCTGTTGGCCCAAACAGCCTTCTGATCATTAGAAACCTCCTTGACAAGCTAAAATCCGGCCAGCAGAACATGAAGTTCATCGCCTGCATCCAGAACTTCTTGCAGTTCTTGATGTGATCCGACCCAGTTGTCAAGCCTTCACAAATTTGGTCCTTGTCAAGTATCCTTATGTTTTGTTTCCTGTTTCCAACACATCAACTTCAGGACAAGTGTTCAGTTGCGACCCACCGGATCCCTACAGTTACCCCACATCACAGAACCTTTGGGCCTCTTCTCTCCGGCATCCTCCCCGAGTCCAAATGAAAACTTGATGAATTGGCATTTTGTCCAGGTTGTACCGGGACACACAGAACACTAAATTCTCTGTTTTTTCCTGCTTATCTGGGTTCTGGTCACGGAATCCCCAGGCTAAGACCGTTTTTCTAGACGTCCTACTCCCCCAGCAAAATTCTCCAGCCCATTATGGGGGGGAACTTGAGGCATTCTTAGACCAGATGAGATATATAGTCCCTCCAGCGGGTTCTGGGTCCACTCCAAGGTCTCCTCCCTTTTGGACGAGCCTGGAACACTTCCAAGGGGAGGCGTCCTGATCAGATGGGCAAACAAACCTCGACTGGTTCCTTTCAGCACGCGGGACCAGCGGCTCCACTCCGAGCCCCCCTCTACATGTCTGAGGTCCTGACCCTACCTCCTAGACCGAGCCCATTTCATTCGCTTCTTTCCGTGACCCAATCCTTTCAAATCAGAACAGAGGATATCCCACATGACTGACAGGTGCCGTTATAATGAGAGAACCAATATTATTCACTCTGCCTATCCGTGGTCATAATGTTATGGCTGATCAGCGTATGATGACGTCCATGTCATGTGTTCTACTTCAGGATTCATCATGTTGTTATAATAAAACGTTTCATTTCCTCTGTGGGAAGAAAACCTTTTTTTTTTCTTCAATAATTCGTTCATTTGCCTTTGAAGTGTCGAGTCAGGCTTTTACTCTGTTTAAGTCGGAGTTACTGCCGACTCCTTCGCAGCAAATATGATAAACTGCGATGTCGTATGGATTTTTCTATCCCTATCAGTCGTCAATCTTGCGAGCGGAGAATGTCTGATGTAATCTCCGCCCCGTCCGTCAGAGCTCTATGACTAAGCCGGCCGCCGTCTGACATACAGAACATGTGAGTAAAAACTACAGATCCAGTTGCGTAAGATGTGGGATAAAGTTGAGCCGGAGCGGAACAACAGCGGCATTGACGAGTCAAAGGCAGGCGATGTGACAAACAACATATTTGGAACAGAGCGCCATTGTTCCAGCGATCGGGCCCGGTCGGACGCCTCCACAACGGAGTCTCTTTTGTTGCGATCTGAGCTGTGGGCACATTTGCAGAACTCAGCGGCATCACATTCTGTCATGGGTCCGCGTTCGGGGACGGAGAGCGGAGGCACGCATACCACACATGATGCAAAAGAGGAGGGAGGAGTCATGCTACCCTCGAGCGTCCATGACTCATCCTCAAGGCCTTGAGGCAACGCGGAGGAACAACAGAATGGTTTAAGCGATGCGCTGCAGGCATGAGCCGCAAAGGCCCAAGGAATGAGGCGGCGCTTTAGAGCGGCTGGTTCCCTCCGCGGGGTCAGAGGTCAAAAGTTTAGGGTTGACTCGTTATGTAGTGTGACGAGGAATGTGCAAAAATACCTCACTGGTTTACTTTCAAAGCATTTAGCTTCATTTTAAATCATGCTAGCAAGTGGTTAAATGATGCTAACAGTAGCTAAATTATGCTAACGAGTGGTTAAATGAACAAAACCTTTTTTTTCGGGGATATCTACAAAACATACAAGTCATTAGTTTGGATTTACAGCCTCATGTAAATTATTCCTTGTTATTTAGTATTTTAGCATTTAGCATTTAGCATTCAGATTCACACTTTTTTTTAATTCTACTATATTCTGTATATTTAAGTGTAATTCTCTGCTTCCTGTCTTCTGCTCTCACCACCATCTTGGAAACCTTTCCCTTCACTCCCTCTGTTCTGTCACAGATAACTCCTTACACCCTTCTCAACAAACTCCACCCTGACTGCACTCGCTTCCTCACCTCTTTTCTACACTCCCCGTTGCTCTGAGTCCTTAATCTCCTGCACCTTCTCCACCTCTACTCCTCCATCCTCACCTCCTCCTCCTCCCTTTCATCCACACACATGTATTCTGTCTCGCTGCCTCTGACCTTCATTCCTCCGCTCTCCAGCGCATACCTCCACCTCTCCAGGCTCTCCTCCACCCAGCTCCCTGCTCCCACCACAGATCACAATGTCCTCCACCAGCATCATAGTCCAAGTAGACTCCTGCCTGACCTCGTCTGTCCGCCTGTCCATCACCATAGCAAACAAGAAGGGGCCAAGAGCCAATCCTTGATGCGGTCCCACATCCATCTTTGCTCTCCAGACTTCCTCTTTTGTTTTAACTGAAACATCAGGTATGATATCACATAAAATAAGGTCAACAGACCGGTGAGTCCATGAAGACGTGGGACACTTGTGGTCATGTTGGAATGAATGAGTTTGGCTTCATGAAAAAGTCGAACCGGGCCGGATCAGTTTGGACATTTGGCGGTCAAACGTGGGGGGAAAAAAAGTTGAACAAATATTCACGAAGCGAACCTAGCGGGAAAGCGACATCACACAGGTTTATACTTTAAACCTGTTTGCAAAGATTTACCTCATTTCTATTGGATCCGTCATTCTTTCAACCGGGTCTGTTTTTTTTTTTTGTTGACTCGGTTTCTTAGCAGGATGGGTTAAAAAGCGATGAACTGATTTACGTGAAACTGAAAGAGGAAGGACGGGTCATCACTCAGATGAAAAGAAACATCATACGTTCTGGTGCAGGTCAAGATGAAGGAATAGATAAAGTGAATTTTTTATTTATTTTTTCCTAACGTTGCAAGATAAGGAAAGTATTTCTTAAAGTCAGCAGATAAGGCCTTTTTTTTTCCACGTCTTAGGAAATAAGCCATAAATTGTGATGTTTAAAAAAACCCACATATTTGTTGTGTTGAAACGTATGTGTGTGTGTGTGTGTGTGTGTGTGTGTGTGGGTGTGTGGACCCAGATAACGGTCAGGATCTCCTGGATCAAAATACAGTGTTGTGAAAAAGTACTGGACCCCCCTTCTCAATTAAGTGTGTTTGGTCCTCATTCATTTTTGGCAACAAAATAAAGGTTTTACGCGAGAGATGAGTCGCCGACATCTCGATGTGGTGAGCCTCAGAAATAATAGTTATAAAAAAAAAAAAATTTAATAATAAAATAAAGAAAAGAAAAAAAATTAAATGATAAAAAAAAAAAATGAAACAATAAAAAAATTGTTTTTTTTAATTAAGTGATAAAAAAAAAAAAAAAATGAAACAATAAAAAAATTTGTTTTTTAAATTAAACAATTAAAAAAAAAAAAAAAAGGTTAAAATGAATTTATGAATTAAAATAATAAATAAATAAATATATATACTTTTTAAAAAAAAATTCAATTCAACTTTTCATATCTAGGTTTGTTTTATTTTAGATTTTGCTTTAAGATCTGATCACCGTTCAGTAAGAAGCACACATGAAAATAAAATAAAATGAAATAGTAAAATAAAAGAAATAAATAAAAATGAAATAATAAAAAAAATTTAAACAATTAAAAAAAAAAAAAGAAAGATTAAAATCAATTTATGAATTAAAATAATAAATAAATAAAAAATTTTGCCAAATAAAAATGTAACAAAATTTTAAAAAATGAAATAAAATAAAAAATGAAATAATTAAATAAATAATAAAATAAAAATAATTAAAAATAGATAAAAAATAGATAAAATCTATTTATCATTTAAATCAATCAATCAATCAATAAATATATATATATATATATAAAACATCTATTAATTCAAGTGTTGATATCTGGATTTTTTTTTTTTTTTAAATTTTGTTTTAAGATCTGATCACGGTTTCGGTAAGAAGCACAAATAAAACAAAATAAAAGTAGCAAATAAAATAAATAATTGTAGTAGTAAAATAAAATAGTAAATATTAATTTAAAAAAATAAAATAAAATAAATTCAAATAAAAATGAACACAGAATAAAATAAATAAATTACAAAATTAAAATAAATAGAGGTAGAAGAAAACAAGAAGGTATGTATTTATAAAGTGTTGGTCTTCATGTAGCGTCTTTATGTTGAGAGCCAGACAAATATGGGCCGGATGGTTCTGCGTTGCCGTAGTTACGAGCTTCCTAAGTGGCTGGATAGTTTTCTTTAGATTCTGTGTACATTTAAGTCTCTGCTGCAATCCTAAAAAAAAAAGCCGCACACAAAACCACAGCCAGCGCCGGACCTACACAGACAGACGTAAACACAAATAGACCAAAAAGCATCTTTCAGTGCGACTGCAGCCACAGAGAAATCAAGCAGAGAAAACAATCTGTTGCTGTTTTGAATCTCCCACTCCTTTAATTAGCGTTCGGAAAATTCCTGCAGATAAGGGGCCCGATCTTAATTTGAAAAAAAAAGCGCCTTGGCGCCTGATTAAAAATCCAAGGCTGCAATTAGGCTAAAGAAAAAAAAGAAAAAAGGAAAATGTCGTGAGGTGTTGTTAGAAGGAAAAGCTTTAGCTGGAGTTTTTATGCCTTTTTTTTTCTGGGATCACTATCTGGAGATTTTCCCGAGCTGTCTGTCACTTCAGTCTGATCGACATGCAAAGATATTCGGAGGGAATAAAAGTACTGTAAAAATGTGAAGGCGTGCCCAGAGTCTGTGGTGTGACTGTTCAGCAACAACGAGCAGACTTAATGTAATTGCTTGAGTAAATCACATGTCTGAGTGATCTTGGGTTTAGATGGATGAGATCAGGATCATAAGACCAGAGATGTTGGAGGGACTCCAGTCCTGTCCGACAGCTGCGCTGTTTACACGAGCAGACGTACGACGGCGCTCAGCGAGTCCCCTGGCAACAGATGTAAACATCTGTTTACCTCTACCTCCGCCTTTGGATCCGGATTGTCCGTTCCCACCAGTCCACAAACCAGAACCGCCTGAGACGCCCTTCAGAGGTTTAACACTTTCCCCTGGATATACTGTAAAAATATAATTTACAGTAACTTACTGTGATTATGCACACACAGTGTGTAGTAATAATAGTTCAAACTAAAAGTATAATACTTTTAATTTTATACAGTTAAAACTATTTAATTGTATAAAACTGTGTATTCAATCCGACTTAAGATGCAAAAAAAATCACAGTAATATATTACTACTGTAAAAGTTACAGTACACAATAATGTACTCGAGAACTCTACAGTAAGGGATCCACTTAAGTAATACTTAAAAGTAATACATACTTAAGTAATCAGTTACCATCGGACATCAGTGCTACTAATAATATACTGAAGACATTTACAGTAACATAATATGATTATGAGTATAAAATGTTTTTTTTTACCTGCTGTAGTAAATTCTGCTCAAACATTTACACAAGATTTAATGCCCAAACTGTGGTGATATCTCCATACTGTTAAACAAAATACTGTAAATACTTATGTATTGTTGACCCATACAGTAATTGCTCAAATACTGTAGAAAGTTGTAATAGACAATAACACTAAGGAGTATTACAGTAAACTGTAATATACTGTATAAAACAATAATATACTGTAAATAATCCCAGTTAATAATTACGTATATTAGAATTTTACTGTAATCGATCACAACTGTTTATAATCACAATAACTTATAATTTACAGTAGCGAATGACACTAAGTAGTTACATACTGTCGGGAATTACAGTAAATTATCATGTACTAGCGAAAAAAATCCCAAAAACATATGATGTACTGTAAATTATCCCAGTAAACAATTACGTACAACAGGATTTTACTGTAATTAATCACAATAACTTATAATTTACAGTAGAGAATAACACAAAAGTTACATTCTGACGGTAATTACGGTAAATTATCATAAATACCAAACATAATGAGTAACAGCTGAACATCACATCAACTGACAACGTCCGCTTGTTTTACAGTAACCTTCTTGTTACCGTCTAACTGATTTTCACGATGCTTTTATTTTCACAGTATGTGATCAGTTACTGTAAAGAAAGCGGCCGAGACTCCGAGCGAAGTTTACACGGCTGCTTCTCTGCAGCAGCACTGAAAGGATCACTGAATGAAAACTTCGGTGACGGTTACCGTTTATTTGGTTTTCGGAGAAACGTTTTCTTCATACTTGAGGGTTAAGGGATTTACGAAGTACAGCGATGGAGCAGATGGAGCTAAGCTGCAGGCTCCGGCGTTTGCTGTTTACCTCCTGGACTACTAAACCACATGTGGAGAGTGTTCTGTTCGAGGCCACGCCAGACGTTGCCAGATTTGACAGAAACAAGTAACTCAATCAGAACCGCAGCAGCGGTCCAATCTTCTGTCGCGGTCGTCTTGTTTCTTTCGACTGCTGTAAAAAGACCAAACTGTCATCGGGAATTATCCGGAACATCAGTCACCGTTCATGTCGGACTCCGTGTCCCTGTCAGTCTCACATCGTGGGCTCCGACTAATTTTAGAAGAGGAAAGGCAGAATCTCGGAAAACGCAGCCAGAACTTGTTCTTGGGGAAAAAACTTGTTAAATTGTACCGAGGAACGAAAAAGTAGGTCAAGAAGAAGACAAACAGCCCCGAACCGTTTTTTATCTGCCAAATCAGATCAGGGTATTTGCCAGTCTGGAATGTTAAAAAAAAAAAACCCACAGGAGCCGTGACGGGTCAGATGGGTCGTTGTGTTCTGTCTGTGGGTCAGTGGAGAACAGTGGTGGGATTGAGATCTGAGATCTGAGATCTGGGACCTTTAACTGGATTTAGAAAAATGAATTCAAACATCGATAATTTTTCTTTCTCTCAGATATGTAGGAATAAACTTTTTTGGTACTGGACCCCCATCAGGCAAATCTTTTACGGTACTAGACCCCCATGAGGCAAATCTTTTATGGTACTAGACCCCCATCAGGCAAATCTTTTATGGTACTAGACCCCCATGAGGCAAATCCTTCATAGTACTAGACCCCCATCAGGAAAATCTTTTATGGTACTAGACCCCCATCAGGAAAATCTTTTATGGTACTAGACCCCCATCAGGAAAATCTTTTATGGTACTAGACCCCCATCAGGAAAATCCTTTATAGTACTAGACCCCCATCAGGAAAATATTTCCTTGGTACTAGACCTTCATCCACACGTTTGCTCTGAACAACTGACAAAATATTATTCATTGAAATGTTTCGGTACTCGACCTTCATCAGGCAAATCTTTATTTGTGCCAGACCCTCATAAAATCTTTTTTATTCGATTGGGGCCACCAGTAGCTGCTGAACCCGTGTTTGAGGTCAACATCTCTGCTCGGTGTCGGTTCCCCAGGACTCATTAACCTCCGGACTGACGGAGGCTGCCTGAAACACAAATCACTCCGCAGCTCGTTGACCTCGACTGCATGTCCTTTGCATAACCAGCCGGTTGACCGCATGTCCTCCCGTCCTCGTTTGTCCCGACTCGTCTCCGTGTTTCACCCGGGCCGTGTCTTCGCCCCCTTTGATGAGAAAAATGTATTAGTTCCAAATAAAAGGTAAGAGGCTCTTCTGTCAAAGAGGGCTGGTGAAGGTCGCGAGCACAACCGTACGGGAAAACAGCAAACAAAACCAAAAACCTTAATCTGCTGCTAGATCAAAATACAGGAACTTTTAAGAAATGTTTTTGGCACTAAACATAAATATAAAGGGCAGACAGGTCAAAATCAAAAGAAAAACTTTTTGTTCCGGCTACTGGACCGCCATCAGGGTAATCGTTTTTGGTTCTAGACCCCCAATCAAGGAAATCTTTTTTGGGTCTAGACCCCCATCAGGAAATCTTTTTTGGTTCTAGACCGCCATCAGTCCATTTTTTTTTGGTAGTAGACCGCCGTCAGGGAAATCTTTTTGGGTACTAAAACCTCATCAGGCAATACTAGACCGCACAAGTTTCCTGGTGAAGGTCTAGTACAGACTTTACTTTCCTCCCCAGGTGCTTCAATAAACCAGACTATGATCCAGTCTGGTTCTAACCGGTACAGAACAGGAACAACCATCGGGACCCCACAGTGGCGGAGATGCTCTCTCCGTCTAGCCGCCACAATTTTGCTCCTGGTCAAAGTCACTCAGATCCTTCAGCTGGCCTGTGAGTGGTTATAATGTTATGGCCGACGGGTTTAAAGTCGATGCTCTAAAGTCTCCTTCAGCCGTGTTCGCCGTAAGGCGTGACATCATTCCATCACGGCGAGGCTATTTCAAACAATCTCACCTGAAGGGGTTCTGATCAAGCGACTCGGTCCGGGTCATACCGGAGAGAACCTGTAACGGCTACCCAGAATTCCACTTGTGAGACTCGTACACAAAGACAGGTCAACACTAGAGCGTTTCCCACATCTATCAAAGAAGGTACATTAGATGAGTCACGCCGCCATCCGAGGAAACGCGTCATCCGCTCATCCCGGAGATAGGGGCCGGGTTCTGATGACCCGGCGACAGCACGTTAACCGTTTGCGGGGGCGCTGCTTTCTCGCTCGGAGGGTCCCGGGGGGGCATTGAATGCAGCGATGTGAGAGGAAATGAGAGCTGTGGAGGGACGCTCAAATGGACCGGAGGGCGAGAGCCCCACCCCCACCCACGGCCCGGTAAGTACGAAAAGCTTTCAAGCGGCGTAACGGTGGCGGCGGCGCCGGTGACATCACTTGGTAGAAGTGAGAGCCTGAAACGTTTTTCCCAACTGTTGGAAAAAAGTAATGAAGATGTGTGAGTTCATCAGAGGTGGGAGAAACAGAGGAGGTTTAAAGACGCGGCGGAACACGCCAGTAAATACTGTTGTGTTTTTTTAAATATATGTTTTATTTATGTTGTTTACACAAACATTCCCAAAAAAATAACAGCAGAAGGAAAAAATAACTAAATAAATAAAAACAGACTCCCAGGTTACAGAAAAAAAGAAGAAGTTACTGTTAAAAAAACTTCAAAGTATCCGGAAATATATGTATGTATATATGTATGTATTGATATATATACATATAAACACATACATACATATAAATACAAACATATATCCATTTATATACATACATTTATATACGCAAATATATATATATATACATATAAACACATACATACATATAAATACATAGATATATACATTTATATACATACATTTATATACGCATATATATATATATATATACATATAAACACATACATATATACATATAAATACATACATATATACATATAAATACATACATTTATATACGCAAATATATATATATATATACATATACATATAAATACATATATACATATAAATACATACATATAAACATGTATATACATACATATATACGCATATATACCATATATACACATAAACATATACAAATATATAGATAAATACATATATATATACATATATATATAAATATATACATATATACACCTATATTTACTTACATATATGCAGATATATATACTCATATATTCACAAATATACACGGATATTTACATATATATACATTCATATACATACACATATATATATAAATATATACATACACATATATATATAAATATATATATACACATATATGTGCCATAACATTATAACCACTGACATATCTAGATGTGCCATAACATTATAACCACTGACATATCTAGATGAGCCATAACATTATAACCACTGACATATCGAGATGAGCCATAACATTATAACCACTGACATATCTAGATGAGGCATAACATTATAACCACTCACATATCTAGATGAGCCATAACATTATAACCACTGACATGCAGAAGTCAGAATAACATTGATTATCTTATTACAATAGAACCCAGCCACAGAGGGGTCACAAGCCAGTGTACTTCTGGTGCTGGTCCGAAGCCCGGACCAATGGGGAGGGTTGAGTCAGGAAGGGCATCCGAAATGAAAACTATGCCCAGTCAATAGGCGGAACATAAAACTGATTTCTGGACCATATTGGTCAGTGGTTAACAACAACTGGTACTGGTACCGGTACTGTTAACATGTAAATAATCCAACTTTGCAGCCCAGTGTTCTGAAGCAGTCTGAAGATGAGAGTTAGGATTGGTGTTGACCGTCCCATCTTATTCCTGCTGAGACAACAAGGAGATTAAAATATTCCCCGTCATTTTTAGATGATGATGAAGACGAGGCAACAGCTTGCGTGCAAAATATTTACTTATAGACCAGAATAACTGGTTCTAGAAATGTCAACATCATCAGCAAATTATTTTTAGAGTTCCCGAATGACCAACTGAGGAAGGAGGCGGAGTTTTCTGGGCAGCAAAGTTCAAGGTAATAACTCAAACGGTTATAAAAAAAAAACACTAAATGAAGGAATTTTAATTACATATAAAACAATCTATTTTACAAACCGTACGTTTTATGTTTAAATTGGAAAAACTCGAATGAATACTTTGTATTTATTTAAGATGTGAACTTTATGCCAAATAGGTGAATGCATAAACACACAGACACACACACACACGCACACACACACACACACTCACACACACACACACACACACACAATTAGATTAATCAAACAAAGTAATATAAATGAAGGACATTGACCTTAAAACTTTGATTTAATGACGTTTGATGGACAGGTCAGAGTCGGCGTTTTGGCCGAAGTCTTATCTCGAGTGTTTGTGATCCAGATTATGACGGCTATCTCATAAATTACCGCAGGTTCACCTCGGGTTGCTGCACATGTGTTTCCAGAAGCTCTCAGCCGTCCGCCACATGTGGACAAAAAGAACCGGATTAAACCGTAAATGTAGAAAAATACAGTTTTAACCCAAAAGGACAACTTTCTTCAAAGACATCGGGATTAAACCTTAACTTGAAGTCATACGTTTGTACATCAAAATAGCAAAAACAGAGTAAGTTTCAACGTCGGTTGATCTCATCCTCCCTTAAGCCTAAACGATAAACAGGTTTATTATGTGAATCAAGTGTTTATATGAATTAAAAAAATGTAATACGAATAAAAATAAAAAAGACGTGACGCATGTATGAGTAAGATTTTTTTTTTAAAAAGTGAAACTTCAGAATGAGATTATTGTCATGTGTAATAAAGCGTTAAATAAAAACAATAAATATAAAAAAATATTTGAAATGAAAAAAATTTCATCTAAAAAAATCAAAAATTAAAAAAATCAAACATCTAAATATTCAACACGTGAACTTTAATTCCTCCGCAAGTTTGCGATATATCGCATACTCTCTCTTGTGTGTCTGTGTCTACACTTGTCACTCTTCAATCTCAGCTTCCTTCTTTTTTTTAAATGAAAAAGGAAAAAATCAATCGGTGAATCACGCTCTCGAGGTTTCTACTCACAGCTGACTGTGAGTCATCATCTTCTCATGACTGCCTGCTCAGAGGAAACGAGGAAACAGAAGCCTCCGCTTCACCTTGACCAAGAGAGGGTGAAGTGTGTCCGTGTGCTGGATTCCTGCGGTCTGGGCCACTGGGGGGGGGGGGACCGTCCGCACACAGAATCCTGTGGTTCTGTTGGAGATGTTTCGGAGCGGCGGGGTGACCGAACGGTTAGCGAGAACTGCTAAAAGCCGGAGGATCACAAGTTTGATCCCAGTGGAGTTCCGATGTTTTTAAGAGCTCGGCTACATGTGACCAGAAATAATCTCACTATTATTCGCTTTTCTTCCATGATGTTTGCAAATGATGACGTTTTCTTCATAAAGCGCTTCCTTATGTTTCTTATGTTCCTTATGTTCCTTATGTTCCGTATGTTTCTCATGTTCCTTATGTTTATTATGTTCCTTATGTTTCTTATGTTCCTTATGTTTCTTATGTTCCTTATGTTTATTATGTTCCTTATGTTTCTTATGTTCCTTATGTTCCTTATGTTCCTGATGTTCCTTATGTTTCTTATGTTCCTTATGTTTCTTATGTTTTTTATGTTTTTATGTTTCTTATGTTTATTATATTTCTTATGTTTCTTATGTTCCTCA
>VRLP01005165.1:0-39970 GCA_009660295.1 Lophius piscatorius | reverse complement strand
TGAACCTGGACTGTTTCTCTGTGTGAACCTGGACTGTTTCTCTGTGTGAACCTGGACTGTTTCTCTGTGTGAACCTGGACTGACTGTTTCGGTCTTATTTCAGGTTAAGGTACTGAGGTAACACATCATCCCAAAACTCTTCAGATTCGCCTGCTGCCTGACCTTTGACCCCTGACCTTGGTTTATGACTCAGTTGATCACTTTGTTTCTTTGCTTGAGAAGACTTTTTAACATCCTCCTCCTCTTCCTCGTCGTCGTCGTCTTCTTCTTCTTCTTCTTCCTCCTCCTCCTCTTCTTCTTCCTCATCCTCTTCTTCTCCTTCATCATCATCCTCTTCACTTCCACTCTCTTCTTCTCCTTCATCATCATCCTCTTCACTTTCACTCTCTTCATCTTTTTCTTCACTTCTATCCTCCTCTTCCTCCTCAGTGCTACTTTCCTCCTTAGAGCTGCTCTCCTCTTCCTCCTCCTCCTCCTCCGTCTCACGCTCTGCATCACTCTCTTCTCTCTCCTCTGACTCACTTTCACCCTCCTCTTCTTCACTTTCAGACTTTTTCCCTTTGCTGTCAGACTCTTGGCTTGACCCTCCATCACTTTCCTCTTCCTCCTCCTCTTCTAAATCACTTCCTTTACTCTCTTTCTCTTCACTCTCACTTCCTGCCGTCCCACTTTCTTCCTCATCCTCCTCCTCTACATTACTTCCTTCACTCTCTTTCTCTTCAGTCTCGCTCTCACTTCCTGCCGTACGACTTTCTTCCTCATCCTCCTCTTCCTCCTCTACATTACTTCCTTCACTCTCTCTCTCACTTCCTGCTGTCCCACTCTCTTCCTCTTCTTCGGCCCTGCTCTCCTCTTTACCTCCATCAGTCTCTGACTCGTCCTCTGTCTCTTCTTCTTTTTGTGTTATTCTCTCACTACTGTCACTGTCATCTTCCTCCTCTTCCTCATCCTCACTAACTTCTGCACTTGTTTTCTGCCCTTCCCTCTCCTCCTCTTCCTCATGTTTGACCTCAGAGGCTGTCTGCTGCTTACTCTCCTCCTCCTCCTCACTCGTCTCCATCTGGTCCTGACTGGTTCTGACTCCCGGGCTATCGGGTCCGGCTACGGTGTTCCTGCTGGCCTTGCTGCTAAAACCCGCAGCGTGTGACTCACACTCCTCGCTCCGTAACTTTGTGACGCCGTCTTTCAGGATGTTCTCAGACGGGGAGGAGGAGCTTCTGGACATCAGCTCACGCATCAGTACCGACCCCGCGGCGAGAGAGGCGGCTCCAGCGAGCGCGCAGAGGTTCGACGTCTCTTTCTTGGTTTCTTTTTTCACCTGAGCTTCTTTTTTGTTCGTCTCATTCTTGGACTTTTTAGAAATAGTTTTATTCTGTCGAGACCCGGTCGTCGCCTCAGGGCGCCGCGGAGGTCCACTCCAGCTCTTTTCACTCAAGGCGTCGCTCAGATCGAGCCCAGGTGAATCCGAGCGTTCACCTGGCGAGAGAACTCTCCCGAGACTTTTCACAACTATGGGCTTGCTCTTCGGTTTCGGCTGGACCTGCTTCCCTTTTGCCACCGGGGATTCTCCTGAGACCGCCTTCCTGGTTTCAGGGGTCGCCCTAGAGTCCGAGGTCGCCCCGCCCACCTCCATCAGCTGGCCTTTCCTTTGAACCATCCTGCGCCGCAGCTTGGGCGCTTCCTTCTCCCTCTGAGGTTTGGTTCTACTGGGTTTCCTCTGCAGCTGCTCCACAATCAGATTCTCTTTGTTCTGCCTGCTGCTTTTCATTCCCGGCAGGTTCTGAGGGTCCGGAGAACGACTGGTTCGCCCTCTCCGGACCTCTGTGGGAAAAGCCCGGCGAGGAGAGACGGCGCTTTGCCGCGAGGCCATCGGTCGGCTCTCTTTCTGACTTCTACTGATCTTACCACGCGAACCCTTCCTCTGTCGGTACCAGAGAGCAAGAAGAAGATGAAACAGAGGAACGTTAGAGAGGAAGAGGGCGAGGAGGAGAAGAAGAGACAGAAAAGTATGACAGAATTATGGAAAACCTGTTTCTCCTCCTCCATCAAGTCGGTCTGTGAGGTCGTTTCTGCGTCTGCACAGCTCCTTCACCTCAGTACGGAGGAATGACACGCTTCAGCCGCACAGCGGCAGCCATGTTGGATTTACAGATCGGCTACTTCACGCAAGGACAGTGTGAATATTCTTAAGATAAACATGTAAGATAAACACTCCTCCTCCTCCTCATCCTCACTCTCACCAGATCATGTGAGTCACAGTGACCTACAGGAAGCGAGTCGTCTCCTGCTGCGAGGTTCTTCGTTGAGTAAAGGTGGAGGTAAAGAAGTGGGTCGTCTGCATGTCGGATCATTGATCCAGAGAAAAGTTAGGCTCGGGTAATAAAACATAAAGGGTCCAATAACAGATCCCTGTGGTGCCCCTCTTCAGACACGCCAAAGCTGCTCTACTAAAATCCCATCAATATGTTTTCATTTAAACCAATCAGGCCGGATCAGTAACCAGAGAGTCTGAGTCCAGAACCATATATGAAGGGGTCCTACAGTGGACCCGTATGGACCTCAGAGGGTTTCTCTGCCGTCTCCATCCCATCTCTGTGATACAAATGGACAGAAATGTGTCTTCAAGGTCACTGGACTCTCTAGACTCCTCCCCCTCCTTCCTGCACACGACCACCAGCGACCCGTATGGATCTGAGGAGCGACCCTGACGCTCTTTTAACTTCTACAGTTATTTTAGTGAAGACGAAGTGAAGGATGATGTCATAATGTGTTTATTTTAGTGAAGACGAAGTGAAGGATGATGTCATAATGTGTTTATTTTAGTGAAGACGAAGTGAAGGATGATGTCATAATGTGTTTATTTTAGTGAAGACGAAGTGAAGGATGATGTCATAATGTGTTTATTTTAGTGAAGACGAAGTGAAGGATGATGTCATAATGTGTTTATTTTAGTGAAGACGAAGTGAAGGATGATGTCATAATGTGTTCCTTTAACCCAACAGAACCTTTAGAGTAGAGAGCTGTGCTCAGGAGAAATAAGAACAATAGAGTAACCCCAGACACCGACCTGATGGAGGAGAAACTGGCTGAGGAGAAACAGTTGGAGGGCAGGAGAAGGTGTGTGTCCTCCTCAGGACGTGAGAGGAGGAGGACAGGGAGGCTGGAAATCATAGAGGGAGGCGTTTGGAGGAGCGTTACCTTCTGGACTGGAGATAAAGTGAGCGTTTTGTCGGCGGGGTCCATCTTCATCGCGTGAGTCTGTGAGCAGGACAGAGAGAGTTTAACCAGAACCGCTCCTCATGTCACATACCAGGATGAAGACGAGGGTTTCTCACCATGTTCAGGACGTCCGTGGTTTCGCCCAGGCCCTTAACGCTGTCGCCGTCCGTCAGGCTCTCCACCACGCCGTCTGCACCACCCCCTGCTGTCTGCTCTGTGGAACATCAGACGGTGAGTTAGTCCAGAATGTCCAGGACGTCAGGACAAACGTGAGGAAACCTCTGGGTCCCAACTGAAGGAGGGACAACACTGAAGTCACGTCCTGCTGATGACATCATCATCATCAGGCGCTGAGATCCAGAAGAGTCTGCCTGGTCCAGACTGTACGCTAAAATCCTCCAGGACTAATGACAGTACGGTTCAAGGTTCTAGCCAGCAGATCAGAAACAGATGAGAAAAGACAGAGGGAGAGGAAGAATGAGGAGGAGGAGGAGGAGGTGAGGTAGGTACCCTGCTGGGTTGACCCTGTGCTCCTGTGTGGGTGAGCGCCGTTGAGCACCTTTCTCTGGGTCAGCTCGGGCGGAGAAGGTGGAGGTGGGACTGTCTGGAGGTAGCTGGGCATCGCGGCCGGCAGCGTGCTGAACATGGCGCCGAACTGGTCCGAAGATCTGTCCTGTTGGGCGAGGACAGGTTTGATGGTGTGATGTCTCCACCTCGTCACAAAGAGGTCCAGAGGTCAGAGGTTGTAAAATACTCAGACACCATTTAAACTACGTGAGTTTTGGTTCTTAACGTAATAGTAATATTAACACTGGCGAGTAATTCACCTTTTTAAAGTCTTCCATCTTAAAGAAAGATCTGCGTCTGATTTAACTTCCTGCCAAACTTCATTCATAAGGTTTTCAAGGAGCGTTAGAGCAATATGACCACGCCCACAAAGCTCTGGCCACGCCCACAAAGCTCTAACTTTACCGAGTACTCAAAAATAGACCGAGGTGGTCATGTGACTCAGCGCTGTGTCACTGAAAACCTGCTTCTTGAGGGGGGCGGGGCTTCAGATCCTTTCTCTGGGCTTTCCCGTCACTTCTTACGGAAAAATGTTTAGGCAGGTTTTATTTTTTGCAATTTTCGTGAAAACTGTTTCGTGAATCATTACTAAAATGTAAAGCACGCCTTTCCTTATCCACTCGCATGTTTGGAATAATTTGTTTTGATGCATATGCCGGCAGTGACATCAGCGTGTGTCTGTCATTAACTCTCTCCGTAATGAATGAAGAATAAATCTAAAAAAACAGGATCATATTTGACAGGTTGTTTTCAGTCCTCTGATGAAGAGGAGGTCAGTGGATCAGTGTTGAACTATTTGCGACCCACCCTCTCCCTCCGTCGAACCCGAGCGGAGACGCTCCTCTGCAGGCCGGACGAGTCCCCCGTCCCCCCCAGCAGCTCCACGTAGGGCTTCTCCAGGAGGTCCTCCGTGACGTCCTCGTCCTCCAGCGTCACCTCGCCACCGCTCTGGTCCCTGGGCCGGGCCAACGCCACCATGTGACAGCCGCCGCACCTCACCTGGAGGAAACGCATCGTCAGCATTTTATCCAGAACCCCAGAAATATCACATCAAAAAAAAACGACATCAATGTTTTCAGTGTAAAAACAGAAAATAAAATATATATATATATATGCTGTAAATAATAAGGTTTAAATAAAAAAATATTACTGCAACAGACAAATAACGTATAAAGAATATAAAGTAAAATAAAATAATTTTTAGGAAAATCCTTGTTTTGATTTAAAACATCAAACGTTTTAAATGACGTAAATGTAAAAATAAGAATTCAAAACAAAACAATTCAGAAAATAAAGAAATGACAAATTTATTATTTTATTAGTATTACTTCATAAATAATGAAAACATAAAACATTAAATGTCACGTTTAATAAAATTATAGAATTTAATAAAATATAAAATAAATGGATTGAACTGAAACTGAAACTTAAATCCACCGACATGAATATTTCTAGGCTTTTATTTTGAAAGTCTCTCTGAGCTCCTACCTCCTGGACCTGGTACCGGAGGAAGCGCGGACACAGAGTGGGTTTGAACTGGTTGGTGAAGTTTTCTTCTCCCAGGCCCAGTTTCCCGTAACGACCGTCTCCGAAGGCGTACAACAAACCTCCGTCTGAAACACACCGCAGAACCTTTGAGACTCCGCCCACCGGACCAGGAAAAGGAAGTGAGGCGTTGGAATGATGGCGGCGCTCACCCGTGATGACGGCGGTGTGGTTCTCTCCGCAGGTCACATGACACACCCGACCCTTCTTGAAGTGCTGGACGGGTCGGGGCAGCTGCGATTCAAAGATGAAGGTCCCGTGTCCCAGCTGACCGAACTGACCCAGACCGAAGGTGAACACGTCGTCCTCTGGAGGGACAGAACACATCTGACCTCTGACCTCATCTCAGGGCAAACGGATCAGAGTCAGGCTCCTCCTACCTGTGAGCGCCACTGTGTGTCCACCGCCACACGCCACTCGCACCACCTTCTCCTTGATGGTCTTCACCCGCTGAGGGACCCGGTGTCCGGGCAGCTGGTCGGCGCCCAGACCCAGTTTACCGCAGTCCCGCTCGCCAAACGTGTAGAGAGCGCCGTCAACTGAAGACGCACGGGAAGACAAGATCCTGAGAACCTCTGGAGTCATGATCCTGATCCAGGAGAACCTCTAATGACCTGATCCTGATCCAGGAGAACCTCTAATGACCTGATCCTGATCCAGGAGAACCTCTAATGACCTGATCCTGATCCAGGAGAACCTCTAATGACCTGATCCTAGACCAGGAGAACCTCTAATGACTTGATCCTAGACCAGGGGAACCTCTAATGAACTGATCCTGATCCAGGAGAACCTCTACAGACATGATCCTGATCCAGAAGAACATCTAGAGACCCGATCCTAGACCAGAAGAATCTTTAATTACCTGATCCTAGAACAGGAGAACCTCTGTTCTCCTGGATTATACTGATCCAGGACAACCTCTACAGAGATGATGCTGATCCAAGAGAACCTCTCAACACAAGATCCTGGACTAGGGGAACCTCTAATGACCTAGAGCAGGAGAACCTCTAGAGACCTGATCCCGATCCAGGACAAGCTGTAGAGACCTGATCCCGATCCAGGACCACCTCTAGAGACCTGATCCCGATCCAGGACCACCTCTAGAGACCTGATCCCGATCCAGGACCACCTCTGACTGGGTCCTTCATGACAACCATCCATTGCTGCTGAAGGTAAAAATGAACTCTGGGGTTTTTGTTCGGACACAGTGTTTTTTCATAAACATTTAAATTCCAGTTCATTAGAATCTTAAAGATTAAAGACAAATATCAACATTTAGGTATAAACCCTAACAGAAACCGTCTTTGCCTCCATCTGTCCCCGTTCATCCTTCCTGTCCTTCCACACCTCTTCCCTGTTCTCACCCGTCACGAAGGCAGAGTGGTAGTATCCACAGGAAACCCATCTGATTGGTCGTCCCACGCTCACTTCCTGTGGCGTGGAGGCGTGGCTCTCCTTCCCCAAACCGATCTGACCCTCCGCGTTGTCGCCCCACATGAAGAGTTTCCCGCCGTCTGTTCCCGCCCCGAACAAAGACGACATTTGATGAACACAGTTAACATTATTCTACAGAAGATGAAAGAGAGATTATAAAATAACTGAATAATGAAAATATAATAATGATGTCATCTAGAATAATATCAATCTTCTTTTTGAAGGTTTAGACATTTTTGTTCCATTTATTTCTTATATATTAATGTTTCAGTTTATAAAGTGTTGAATGAATTTAATGGTTTAAAAAAAAAAAGTTAAGCAAAAAAAAAAGCAAAATATAAATTTAATTCATAAAAAAACATTTAAATTTCTAATTTGATTTAGTGAATCGAATTTAAAAGTGTAACGAAAGAATAAATGAAATAAACTTCTAGCGACTTCTTATATCTAAAAATATTTGTTTCAATTATTTCCGATTATTAAACACCTGAAACAACAATTCTTGACTTTCAAACCATTTAAATAAATATATTCAAGAAAAAATTCAACCCGTAGATTTTAGCATTTTAAATCTTTAATGTTTTAGTTGCTGCTTTTTGTTGATTTGAATTATTTTAAATGAATGTTAAGTATTTAAATGCAATTTTTGTAACAAAACAAGATAAAGAAAATAAATCTCTTTCACTCAAAACGTAAAAAACATGGAATGAAATAAAATTCATTAAGTCTTAAATTGAAGATATATAATTTAGTGACAAACTCTTGACGGACTCGTCCCAAAGATGAAATATTTGACATATGATATTTAATGAGACTTTTAAACGTAAATGTTTAAAACATCAAAGAAAAGATGCGAGCGCACCTGTGAGGACGGCGGACATGTTGGAGCCGGCGGCGAGCATTCTGATTGGTCCGTGTGAATCCAAGGTGGTAATCCGCTGGAAGGACGTCCTCTCCTCGCAGTCGCCGAGCCCCAGCTGACCCTCGCCGTTCCCCCCCGACGCCCAGACGCTTCCCCGAGCTGCAGAGGGAACGCGGCGCCGTCAGCAGCGAGTTACAAATATTATAAATACCAAAGGTTAAAGGTCGGACACTGACCTGTGTAGATCAGAGTGTGGTTCCTCCCACAGGCCACCAGAGACACCTTCTCCGATTTGAGAGCTGAAAGTAAACAACGGATACATTAATAAACAATAAAGAAACGTTGATGACATCATCTCTACGTAATTATTTATACAAAAGAAAAATAAAGATTTATTAAAAAAAAAGTTCCAGTTAGATTTTCATTGTTTAAAACAACTGATGCTAACAGGCTAACCTGTTTAAAACAACTGATGCAAACAGGCTAACCTGTTTAAAACAACTGATGCTAACATGCTAACCTGTTAGAAGCCTGATCCTAGCTAGCAGAAAGTATCTAAAGCTAATATTCGAGCATGTCGAAAACAAGTGAAGCTATCATGCTAACATGTTGACGGAAACGAATGCTAACCTTAAATCCTATTGAAAACAACGGATGCTAACACGCTAGCGTGTTGAAAAGAACTGATGCTAACAAGATGCTAACTGTTGGTCTGGATTAGACCAGATTACGAACCCGGATTAGAAAAAAAAAGGGAAGATCATAAAATAAACAAAAATATACCAAATTAGAAATAGGTAAAATAAACAACTGCGAAGGTGAGAACGGGTTAAGTGGTTTTGGATAACGAATGAACGAATGAATGAATGAATGAATGAATGAAAAACAGAAAAATAAATAAAGAATAACAATACCAAAACTAGAATATCTTCTCAGATTTCTTCTCACCAGAGTTTTTATTTCAGAATATTCCACTTGTTTCAGGCGGTTTATTCCTTAATAATCTTTATCACATTTAGGTTTTGGAAACTTTTAACACTCGACATTAGAATGATCAAGATTTCAAGGCAACACGACAACATTTACATACTTTCATTGAGTAAATTCAACATTATACATTTAATATTTACACTAAGGGAAAGTTAAACCTACATTTTTGGTCCATTGTGAGAAACTATATTTACTATATTCTACTATTTTCATGTTTCTACACGCAGGGAAAGTCTGTTGATGATTCTATGAGGTTTTGTTACGTTAGGAGGATTTTTGTGAATCTGAAAACACGTTTAGAGAGAAATAACCACAGATGATGATGATGATGATGATGATGATAATGAATCTGTCATGTGCAGACGGCGGTCAGTGACAGCACCGACACCCTCCTCTCTCTCTAACGGGCAGAACAAAGACCAACCTTTGACACATGTGGGCTTGTTCACGGTCACTTTGGACCCCAGACCGAGCTGACCCCAGTTGTTGCTGCCAAACATGAAGAGTTTCCCATTTTCTATGGGGAAAACCAAAAGAGAGCTTAAGGTGGATTCTACGGCGCTCCGGGATATTAATGCAGGCGTTTATTTTTAATAACAGCGGGCTAAACAGCCTGGATCCACCTTAAAACATCTCTCACCTGTTATTAAGGCGGTATGTTCATCCCCACAAGCTATTTTTGACGGGACGTCATTCTTAAGCCAGAATTTACTCGGGACGTTGTCGGCAAATTTGCTCTTTCCAAAAGTGAAAACTGCTCCCGATTCTGACAGAGAAGAAAAAAAGAAGAAGAGAGTCAAACCGAACTAGAAAATAAAACAGTTAAAGGAAATATTCATTTCATTCATTTAATAAGTTACACTTAAAGTAAGAGATACGATTATATAGAACAATTAAGTAACTGTTACTTCATCAGGATTATTTAAAGAAATAAAATAAAAAGATAAATCCAATGAAAATATTAAAAAATAAATACGTTTTATGGCTTGCAAATAAATGTATAAAATACATAAGTAATCATGTAATTTTTTTAATTATTATTAAACAGTGATACAGTAAACATAATAACAAGAAGAAGAAGAGTATGAACGCAAATAACAAGAAATCCAAAAGATAAAAATTCCATTCGCATTTCCTCAGAAGTGAAAAATGATCAAATACGAATGAATGGGTTAGTGGGTTCAAAGCAGGAAATTAGTGTTTAACTACAGTCTCATAACTTTACACAGCAAAGAAAAGTAGCAAACCCAACAAATTGAGTGGAATCCCAGTTCTGAGGAGTAGATAGAAAAGAAATAATAAATACTTGAGTTTAAAGTGAGCTAACAGGCTAAATCAGAGGCTAAAGATAGATTGTGAAGGCTAGCAAACATTTCACTTTTAAAAACCTTTTGTTTTAAAACTGAATAAATGCAAAATAATAAGATATGGATGGTTCTTTGCCTGGTATGTCGTCGTCGTCGGACTCTCCTGCCATCTCTGCGGGACTTTAATCCGCTTTGCTGCTGCGGCTCCGACGGTTCGCCTCTGCTTTTCCACCCGGACAACCCGGAAGTAAACAAAGATTCTCCTTGGCTACGACACGCACCACGTGACCATTGATCGACAGGACTGATAGAAAGGCTTACGTTTATTATAATAATAATAATAATAAGACTAATAATAAGACTAATTAGAAGAAGAAGAAGAAATAATAATAACCGTATTGCATTCATTAAACCATATGTTGGTACCTATTGAGTCGCTCTTAGTCAAATTATCTACTTTTAAAATAATTACAACACAAACGAAATATCTACTCATGGCCTGGTGTTTTGGACTCTCATTAAAACAAATAATAATAAATCAATTGTCATCTACTAAATACATTTATTTATACAATGAAAAAGGCCACGTTCCTAGTGGAAAACAGTTCAGGTTCATACTGTGAAATGGTCCAGGTTCATTAAGTGACACGTCCCAGGTACATACAAAATTCCAGGTTCATATACTGAAACAGCCTGTGTTCATACAGGGGCTTCAATATTACCATAAGGCACACATTAACTGAGAATGTCTGCTATCACTGCTATGACAATTACTACTATTATTAATCTAATTACTTTTATTGGGTTAAGGTTGTTGTAAATCTTCTACTTCAACACTACTGTTTTTGCACACACTACTAGAGTACTACCTTAAAGACAGAGAGACAGTCCAGGCTCATACAGTGAGAACTATAATAAGTATTATTTATTTGTTTATCTTATATATGGTTGTCTACGGAAGGGCTTCCGTCGCTGTCGTTGCGGAACCTTTGACACGAGCTCTTGTTTCAAGTCGGTGACGGACTCATCAACTGTCAACAGGAACCAACCGAGGATTAGCACCTCTTGTTGCTAACTTTGGTAGTTTTATATTATTAATTATGTTGTTTTTGTCTCTGAAAATGTCTCCTTATGGGCCACTGTTATATTCTGTGGTTTTAGAAAAACGACTGAGACACATTAATGATGTTTAAAACGAACTGTTTTGTAGCAGACTTCTCTTTGTTTGCTTCTTCATTTCTTTTAAATTCCGAACAGTAAAAATATCCTTATAACAGTCAGTTTTTGTTTTCTTTTTCAAATGTTTTTTTTCCTTATTTGCGTGGGACCATCATAGTCTGGCAAGAGTTCCTTCATGTTGATGAAGCTTAGATATCGTTTAAGAAATTGCCTTTTGTGATAAATATTGAGCATTATGTCTGCTAGATCATAGCAGAAATAGTAAAGTATATAGAAGAATACAGCAAACACTAGCTAATGCAGTAACACAAAGCTCTTGAGCTGAGGAGTTTGACTGACAGTTTTAAATCCAGAGATTTATGAATGGAGTCTGGTGTGACTTCATTAACTGAGAACAGGGCCTGTCAGGATCTCATCCTCTAACCACTGGCTTATTGTTTGGCTCATCATAAAGTTCCTGATTTGGATTTTTTTGTGATTTCCAAATAGCCATGAGTCTTCCTTTTGTGTTTCAATTGGTGAACAGACAAGAAATTCCTCATTTTATTCTCTGAAAACAGGCTCATTACTTAGCAGAGAGGAGCTGGTAGGCCACAGGAGCTGCCTCTGTGGTGTTCCGGCTGAAAGGTGGTGATTATGCGGCCTGGACGGCGTCTGTAGCCTGGCTTTAACAGAACTCAGTCCAGACTTCTGAGGCACATTCCTTGGAGGTGAGTGATAAAGAAAGCAGGTTTGATTTTTTTTCCTAAAAAGCAAATTACACTTTGTTTTTGGGTGTGGCTGTTCATTAGCATCTACGTCCTGAAACTATCTTTGAAGCTGCTGGAGCTTCTTCCTCTAGTGACCTGCAGTAAAGATTAAATTAGAATCGGCTTTGTTGGCCAAGTATATTTACACAAAGAAGGAATTTGACTGGTGTGTTTTTCCAGCTTACAAGCTTATGACACACTTAAAAACAAGGATACACATTTATAGTCTGTGCACAAAATCAACTCTTGAGATGTTCTAAGTACGTAGATAATGTAAAGAGAATACATTTCTAGGGTAACGTATGTTTATGTAGAGTATATACAGCATCAGTTTAAACAATCATTGGTTTGGGTTTGAGCTCCTGTTTGTTTACAGGCGATGATGGCGTCCAGTGTAGGCGTTGCCGCTGACGTCCTCCTCCAGTGTCCCTGGCTTCCTGTGAGCATTGCCGGCTGCCAGCTTCTCGCCAAGAGCTGGTTTGGGGAAACGACGTACCACGTCTTGCTGACGGACATGCACTGCGTTTGGGAGGAGAGCATGGACTCAGCCGCCATCCAGAACCGGGCACAGGTACACTGACATAAAAACCTGTTTATCTATTAAGACAAAAAATAACTAAGGATTTATAAATGCTATCTCTTCCTCTCAGGAGCTGAACCGACGTTTGCGAGCGCCGGTCGGAGCTTTCTTCTCCCACCTGTGTAGGGTGGCTCAGCCTTGTCTGCTAGGAAAGGACAGGCAACCCGATGATGGCGCCCAGGTTTCCATGATGCGACAGGATGACGGCGCCATCAGCATGAAGATGAAGAGTGAGCTGGCAGGGCTGCCTTTCTACTGGGAGTTCCACTGTAGCCCCGCCCCCGTCACTGTGGTATGGTCCATAGTCTCACTGAGAGAAGCAGGGGGGGTGTCTGTCTGTCTGTCTGTCTGACTGTCTGTTTCTGCAGCACAGCTCAAACGCTAGTTGATATTTTTGTTTTCTCACCAAACTTTAATCACACATCTCCAATGAAGCCCGTAGCTATTTGGTTATTAGGAGCCTTACTTATTTATTAGATGTTGAAAATGTAACATTTTCTCAGATGTGTGTCTTAAAAATGACTTATTTACGTCTTTATTTGATGAAATAAACGGGTTAGTGACGTATGGGGAGCTGAAACTGGCTCCTGGTCAGCTTGGAATGGGTCTGGGGGCAAAGTTGGCTTAAGTCGGATTTACTACTGCATAAACCCAAAAAATAGAGAAAATGGAGAATTTGAAGGCAGAATTATTGATTCTCAGCTGTTTTTACATCTTCATTCCAGAAATAAAATTATAACCACTGACAGGTGAAGTAAATGACTTTGATTACCTGGTTACCTGTCAGTGGGTGGGATATATTACCTGGTTACCATGGTTACAAGTCAGTGGGTGGGATATATTACCTGGTTACATGTCAGTGGGTGGGATATATTACCTGGTTACCATGGTTACCATGGTTACCTATTGTCTGAAGTTCCACTTCGTTATAATGATGAAGGTTCCACGTCCATGTCTTCATGCAAAGATGGATCATATGTTCATTTGAAAAGTGGCTAAAAGGACAGAAGAGCGTCGTATTCTCTCTCTGACAGTATGGTGTGTGTTCTCAGGTGTGTGTTCAGCTGGTGCGCCCCCTGCTGGCCATGAGTCACCTGCTGCAGCGGCAGGTGGACCAGCTTGGAGGTCAACTGATGAGGAAGGACGCAGAGATCCAGGACTACAGAGAGAACGGCGCCACCCTCAGCAGAGGTAAACACACACACGCACTACACACACACTACACACACACACACATACAAACGCACACTCACACACACACGCACTACACACACACCCACACACATACAAACGCACACACACACACGCACCACACACACACACACACTACACACACACACAAACTACACACACATGCACACATACAAACGCACACATACACACGCACACATACACACACACACACAGTCTCACTTTAGCGGCTGCGGTCTGACACCCTCTGGCTCTGTCCAGCTCTTCTTGTTCTACGGATGAAGATGAGAGATTTCTGTAAAGTTTTATTTTCCCAAACAAATTTTAATCTTTCATTTGTCTAAATTGATGCTCCATCAGAAACAGTTGGTGTTCGATGACATCACCGTCAAAGTGTTTGGACACAGTTTCCCGTTAGTCCAAAGAGGTCATGACCTCAAGGTTAGAGTGAAGATGTTTATGGTCTGCTCATAATTCAAGTGTGTGTGTGTTTGTATGTGTTTTTGTCTGTGTGTGTTTGTGAGTGTGTGTGTGTGTGTGTGTATGTGTTTGTGTGTGTGTTTTTGTCTGTGTGTGTGTGTTTGTTTGAATTCAGAGCGGCTGCAGACGGAGGTTTTTGAGGAGCAGACCTACAGAGAAGACTTCATGGCAAAGGTGAGAGGTCAGACACACCCCTTAGGTTTCCTGTCCCTGTTTGCTCCTCCAGGAAGCGTGACACCTTTAATCCCTGTGCGTTCCTGTTGAGTCAGACGAGGGACGGACTCCTTACATTTTCTGAGAGTGGACGTCTGTTTACCGTCTCCAGTTGTGGAATTTCTCATCTCTGACTTTGTTGACCCCTGACTCTTCCTCGCACTCATTTGCATTTGGCGTCTGCCTGTGGAATTCTCACCTGGAGTCTGGGAGCTCCGCCCTCCTCCGTCTTTCTAACGGTTTTATTTCGTGTGGCTCTGATTTGATCGTTTCGGTTTAGTCGTTTTCATTGAAGATCAGTGGTTCATATTCTGGGAGCCTGCTGTGGTTGTTGTTCCTCCGCCGGTCCAGCAGCTCTGGCAGCAAACTTACACAAACACAACAACATGTGTGGATCGGTGGTTGTACTCCTCTTCAGTCGGTGGCTTTCAGGCACGGATCCAGTCGTTCTGGTGTTGGTGTTCGTCTGAAAGGACAAACAGGAATGAGTCGAGAGATTCACCGACGTTTCACCCGCTCCGCAGACTCGCCTCTGTCTTCTACTTTCTGGTGGTGGCGTTAGAGAAATGGGAGAAGAAGAAGAGAAATGCTGCGGTGGATCTTCTTCATGGTGGTAAATTCCACCCTGCTGTGACGAAGCCACCTCACGACTAAAGTCCAAACTGAAATTAAACCTGTCTGAACAAAATGTCTCCGAGACGCGTGGAAGGAACAATCATACACAGGAAGGTGTGTGTGTGTGTATGTGTGTGTGTGTGTGTGTGTGTGTGTGTGTGTGTGTGTGTGTGTGTGTGTGTGTGTTTCTGTATGTGTGTGTGGTTGTGTTTGTGTGGTTGTGTGCGTGCGTGTTTCTGTATGTGTGTGTGTTTTTGTGTGTATGCGTGTTTCTGTATCGGTGTGTGTGTGCGTGTTTCTTTATCTGTGTGTGTGTGTGCGTGTTTCTGTATGTGTGTGTGTTTTTGTGTGTGTGTGTGTGTGCCTGTGTGTGTTTCTGTATCTGTTTGTGCGTGTGTGTGTGTTTCTGTATGTGTGTGTGTTTGTTTGTGTGTATGCGTGTTTCTGTATCGGTGTGTGCGTGTGTGTGCGTGTTTCTGTATGTGTGTGTGTATGCGTGTGTTCGTGTGTGCGTGTTTCTGTATGTGTGTCTGTTTGTGTGTGTGTGTGCGTGTTTCTGTATCTGTGTGTGCGTGTGCGTGTTTCTGTATGTGTGTTTTTGTTTGTGTGTGTGCGTGTTTCTGTATGTGTGTGTGTTTGTTTGTGTGTGTGCGTGTTTCTGTATGTGTGTCTGTTTGTGGTTGTGTGTGCGTGTTTCTGTATCTGTGTGTGCGTGTTTCTGTATGTGTGTGTGCGTGTTTCTGTATGTGTGTGTGCGTGTTTCTGTATCTGTTTGTGTGTGTGCGTGTTTCTGTATGTCTGTGGTTGTTTGTGTGACTGTGTGTCTGTCTGTTTGTGTTTGTGTGTGGTTGTGTGTGTGTGTGTGCGTGTTTCTGTATGTGTGTATTTGTTTGTGTGTGTGCGTGTTTCTGTGTGTGTGTGTGTGCGTGTTTCTGTATGTGTGTGGTTGTGTGTGTGTGTGTGTGTGAGTGTGTGCGTATTTCTGTTTGTGTGTGTGTGTGTGTGTGTGTGTGTGTGTGAAGGCGTTTGCCGTGTGTGTGGTATTTATCTATCAGGGTGGGGCCTGTGTGTGGTTGTGTGTGTGTGTGTGTGTTTGCGCCGTCTGTGTTGTGTAGTATCTCTGTCTGTCTCTGTCTCCGTGGTAACGGTCATCAGGTCTCTGTTGTTTAACCGCTCACACCTGAAGTCAGATCCAGAGTTAATCCTGGGTGGAACCAGAACTCACTGAAGGAACTTTATATTTCATCTGAGAAGGCTTCTGGGCCGGGGAGATGAGCCGGAGAGGGTTCCGTGGTGACGTCGGCGAGCTGCTGCCACCGCAGCCGTCACGTTTACACATGTTTATAAAATCAGTGGGATGTTTTTTTTTCAGAAGCTTCAATATAAAATATTTGACTGATTTTGTGAAGAAGTTTCAGTTTAAAAGAAAAACAGAGCAACGCAAAGACTTCTGGGATGTGAGAGACGTTTGAGATGTTGGGTCTGAGGATGTCCTTCAGATAAATCATGGGACAAAAGCAGGTTCGGTCTCAGTCTCAGTCTACTAACTGTAGATGATTGACAGACACGTCACGTGTCAGGAGGAGGAGCCAGGAACAAACTCAGGCTTCCTTGAAGAAAACCTGCCAGTGAGCAGGTTAACTTGACAGAGTGAGTTACCCACTGAGTCAGAGCTCCACTCATCCCGAGTTTCCCTCGTCTCAGACTTAACCTGCTCAGAACTTCCACGAAGCCCGCTTCCTGAAACACCCCACAGATGTGAAGTCCAGACGACTGGGTCAGAACGTCTGCAGAACTGCAGGTCTTGTTGGATGTTCCTGGTCTGCAGTGGTTAGTTCCTACTAGAGTGTTTAGTTCCTACTAGAGTGTTTAGTTCCTACTATAGTGGTTGGTACCTACTGGAGTGTTTAGTTCCCACTAGAGTGTTTAGTTCCTACTAGAGTGGTTGGTACCTACTAGAGTGTTTAGTTCCTACTAGAGTGGTTGGTACCTACTAGAGTGTTTAGTTCCTACTAGAGTGGTTGGTACCTACTAGAGTGGTTAGTACCTACTAGAGTGGTTGGTTCCTACTGGAGTGGTTGGTACCTACTAGAGTGGTTGGTTCCTACTGGAGTGTTTAGTTCCCACTAGAGTGTTTAGTTCCCACTAGAGTGGTTAGTTCCTACTAGAATGGTTGGTACCTACTAGAGTGGTTAGTACCTACTAGAGTGGTTGGTTCCTACTGGAGTGTTTAGTTCCCACTAGAGTGTTTAGTTCCTACTAGAGTGTTTAGTTCCTACTAGAGTGGTTGGTTCCTACTAGAGTGGTTAGTTCCTACTTGAGTGGTTAGTTCCTACTAGAGTGTTTGGTACCTACTAGGGTGGTTGGTACCTACTAGAGTGGTTAGTTCCTACTAGAGTGTTTAGTTCCTACTAGAGTGGTTAGTTCCTACTTGAGTGGTTAGTTCCTACTAGAGTGGTTAGTTCCTACTAGAGTGTTTGGTACCTACTAGGGTGGTTGGTACCTACTAGAGTGGTTGGTACCTACTAGGGTGGTCAGGGGCAGTGAAGGATCCTTCAGAAGATCTACTGTAGCACAGAGCGCTACAGAAGTTCATGCCGGTTCTGATAGGAAGGTGTCAGAACACACAGTGACATCACAAACAACACAGCGTGATGTCACTCCCTTTCAACACATCGGTTCTATTGGGTTCAACCCTTCAGCATCCACACAAGAGAACCACAAAAACAGGAAGTGAAGACAACAACTATAAACACGTAGGATAATACAAAGGACAAATCATAGACGGAATAATAATGAACTTTAGTTTGTTTATATCCACGTTTATATCAAAGGAACACCAATAGAAATATGCTAAACGGGCCACACATCAATCAACCCCACACACGTATCTGATCCCACGCCAGAACCTGAACACGCCTCTCTCCAAAGATGTTCTTTGAACACGGAGACAGACGAGTGTCTTTATGGGAGCCGCTTCCCTCAACGCCACATATTTACGTCCGTGGTGTCAACAGAGAGAAGACAGATCACTTCAGAGGTCCTCCGTCCCTGCAGCCCCTCTTTTCCATGTGTGTGTGTGTGTGTGTGTGTGTTATATATGTGTGTGCGTATGTGTGTGTTATATATGGGTGTGTGTGTGTGTTATATATATGTGTGTGTGTTATATATGTGTGTGTGTGTGTGTTATATATGTGTGTATGTGTGTGTTATATATGTGTGTGTGTGTGTTGTATGTTTGTGTGTTATGTGTGTGTGTTGTATGTGTGTGTGTTGTATGTTTGTGTGTTATATGTGTGTGTGTGTTGTGTGTGTGTTGTATGTGTGTGTGTGTGTTGTATGTTTGTGTGTTATATGTATGTTTGTGCGTGTAGGTGTGTGTTTGTGTTATATGTGTGTGTAGGTGTGTGTATGTTATATAAATGTGTATGTGTGTGTGTGTTGTATTCGTGTGTGTGTTTGTGTGTGTTACATATGTGTGTGTGTTATATATATGTGTGTGTGTTATATATGTGTGTGTTTGTGTGTTATATATGTGTGTGTGTGTATGTGTGTGTTATATATGTGTGCGTGTTATGTGTATGTGTGTGTGTTGTATATTTGTGTGTGTTATATATATGTGTGTGTGTTTGTGTTGTATATATATATGTGTGTTTGTGTGTGCGTGTTATATGTGTGTGTGTGTGTGCGTGTTATATGTGTGTGTGTGGGTACTTGCACCATTCGTGGCTTCCTTTCCCACACCAAGGGGAGCGATAGAGCGAGGGACAGGAAAGAGAGATGATGATGACAGGAGCCGAAGCTTTTATTTTCTGCTGCAGCTTTTCATGAAAGCCCCTCACCACACAAACACCCCACCCAGCTCAGGTCAACATTTACATGGGTGGAATTAGCATGCGCTTCCCACTGACACACACTTATTCATAAAGATTAAAAACGCTCACACACACTCTTACTCACACTCACACACTCACTCTCCGCTCTGCAAAACCAAAAGCATGCGTCACAGACCCCCAAACAGACACTCCCCTCTGTCAGGTCATGAGCTGCCACCACACACACACACACACACACACACACACACACACGCACACCACACTAGGGGGAAAAAAGCTGGATGGATAAAGAAAATCTTTTCAGGATCCCATCAGCTTCATTTAGGACCTATATTTGTGTGTGAGTGTGTGTGTGTGGGTGTGTGTGAGTGAGTGTGTGTGTGAGTGTGTGTGTGTGTGTGTCACACACTCACAGCAGTGACACTGCTGACAGCTCTGAATTGAACTGTCACTGTTTGGGAACTGCGCCCGCTTCCTTTCTAACACCGCTTCACAGCTCCACGGCAACCACGCAGCACTGCAGCGACATGTAACAATTAGTGGCCACTCCTGCCCGGAGCGCCGACAGCAGCTGCTCATGATGGAGACAAGATGTTGCCGTCCTTCATCTCTGCCCTCCTCAGGTCCTGCTCAGATTGAAAGTTTGGTTGCGTTTGAACAGCAGAGCGAGAAAGAACCTTCTGATGCGAGTCCGTCCATCTACAGTAAAAGAACCTGGAGCGAGTGTCCCTCCGTGGAGAGATCTCACATTCATCTTCATCAGGACATGAATGTGAGTTTCAGTTCATCCAGAGGGTCTAAGGCCCCGTTTGACCACACCGCTTTGTTTCTTCTTGGCATCACTGAGGGAAAATTATTCTGGTACTCACTGAAACACTGAAACTCTGCTGCTAGGCCAGTCGTTGGTTGAGTGACATCTCAGATTCAACACCACCGAAGAAGACTTACTGGAAGTGTAAATGGTCACGACCGGTATGAGAGGTCCTGCCTTTCCATGAGGAACATGGAAAATAATGAAGTGGCTGTAGTTCTCTTTGATATAATGAAGTTGCTCTAGTTTCTCTTTGATGTATGAAGTGGCTCTAGTTTCTCTTTGATGTATGAAGTGGCTCTAGTTTATCTTTGATGTATGAAGTGGCTCTAGTTTCTCTTTGATGTAATGAAGTGGCTCTAGTTTCTCTTTGATGTAATGAAGTTGCTCTAGTTTCTCTTTGATGTATGAAGTGGCTCTAGTTTCTCTTTGATGTAATGAAGTGGCTCTAGTTTATCTTTGATGTATGAAGTGGCTCTAGTTTCTCTTTGATGTAATGAAGTGGCTCTAGTTTCTCTTTGATGTAATGAAGTTGCTCTAGTTTCTCTTTGATGTATGAAGTGGCTCTAGTTTCTCTTTGATGTAATGAAGTTGCTCTAGTTTCTCTTTGATGTATGAAGGGGCTCTAGTTTCTCTTTGATGTAATGAAGTTGCTCTAGTTTCTCTTTGATGTAGTGAGGTGGCTCTAGTGACAAAAAGCAATGAAATGAATCCATTATGAAACTATGAAAATAATAAACACAGTAAACTTATAACGAGTATTCACAAACAACAACAGAAAATACACACCTAGACGTCACATATCCAACAACCAAACTGCATCACACATTATATTAAATATTGAGAACCTTTTCTAATACAATCAACCAACATCCGATCCAGTCTCTCTGAGATCCGTTCCTGGTTACAGACCTCCAGGTTCTTCTGGCTAACATGAGAATCACAGAGTTTTTCCACGATCCTTTTTGATTTAGTTAAACTCAACTCTGCTGCCCGACGTTAGCTCTGCAGCTTCTCTGTTCCTGAATGGTAGTGAGGAGACGCTAGCTACCTTAACTTAGCTCTGGCTCACGGTTGGTAACAAAACACGGCACCGACTCTGAAGCAGAGAACCGGCATTTTATTTTTAACAGTGTTAAAAATAAAATGCGCATGAATAAATTCTGCTGAGGCGCTCTAAGTGACGAAAAGATTTGACTGCTGTGGCGCTGCACGTTACAACACACTACAACTCCCATCATCCCCCACTCACCGGTACTCAACACCCATAAGGCCTCCTTCTTAAAGGGACAGCGTGTTTTGCTCGCTGCAGTTCATGTCATGAATGAAGATGCTTCAGAATCAGAGTATTTCAGAGATGAGATCAAAAACACGTCTGAACTGAGATTGTGATCTTTTTACATTTAATGACCCTCCAACACAACAATGCAGATGTAAACATAAACGGGCCAGCAAAGAAGTCCAATGATACATCTGACCTTCATCCTTGCTGCCAGACCTAAAAAACACAATTTAAAAAAAGTTATAAAACAATAAACGAGGACAAATGGTTCTCTCTCTCTCTCTCTGTTTCTCTCTCTCTCTCTGTTTCTCTCTCTCTCTCTCTGTTTCTCTCTCTCTCTCTCTGTTTCTCTCTCTCTCTCTCTGTTTCTCTCTCCCTCTCTCTGTTTCTCTCTCTCCCTCTCTGTTTCTCGCTCTCTCTCTGTTTTTCTCTCTCCCTCTCTGTTTCTCGCTCTCTCTCTGTTTCTCTCTCTCTGTCTCTCTCTCTCTGTTTCTCTCTCTCTCTCGTTTCTCTCTCTCACTCTGTTTCTCTCTCCCTCTCTGTTTCTCTCTCTCTCTGTTTCTCTCTCTCCCTCTCTGTTTCTCGCTCTCTCTCTGTTTCTCTCTCTCTGTCTCTCTCTGTTTCTCTCTCTCTCTCTGTTTCTCTCTCTCTCTGTTTCTCTCTCTCCCTCTCTGTTTCTCGCTCTGTCTCTGTTTCTCGCTCTCTCTCTCTGTTTCTCTCTCTCTCTGTTTCTCTCTCTCACTCTCTGTTTCTCTCTCTCCTTCTCTGTTTCTCGCTCTCTCTCTGTTTCTCTCTCTCTGTCTCTCTCTGTTTCTCTCTCTCTCTGTTTCTCTCTCTCTCTGTTTCTCTCTCCCTCTCTGTTTCTCTCCCTCTCTGTTTCTCTCCCTCTCTGTTTCTCTCTGTCCCTCTCTGTTTCTCGCTCTCTCTCTGTTTCTCTCTCTCTGTCTCTTTCTGTCTCTCTCTGTTTCTCTCTCTCTGTTTCTCTCTCTCTGTCTCTCTCTCTCTGTTTCTCTCTCTCTGTTTCTCTCTCTCTGTTTCTCTCTCCCTCTCTCTGTCTCTCTCTCCCTCTCTCTGTTTCTCTCTCTCCCTCTCTGTTTCTCTCTCCCTCTCTCTGTTTCTCTCTCTCCCTCTCTGTTTCTCGCTCTCTCTCTGTTTCTCTCTCTCTGTCTCTCTGTTTCTCTCTCTCTCTGTTTTTCTCTCTCTCTCTCTCTGTTTCTCTCTCTCTCTCTCTGTTTCTCTCTCTCTGTCTCTCTCTCTGTTTCTCTCTCTCTGTCTCTCTCTCTGTTTCTCTCTCTCACTCTCTTTTTCTCTCTCCTCTGTTTCTCTCTCTCTCTGTTTCTCTCTCTCCCTCTGTTTCTCGCTCTCTCTGTCTCTCTCTCTCTGTCTCTCTCTGTCTCTCTCTGTTTCTCTCTCTCTGTTTCTCTCTCTCTCTGTTTCTCTCTCTCCCTCTCTGTTTCTCGCTCTCTTTCTCTCTGTTTCTCTCTCCCTCTCTGTTTCTCGCTCTCTCTCTGTTTCTCTCTCTCTCTCTCTCTCTCTCTCTGTTTCTCTCTTTCTCTCTGTTTCTCTCTCTCACTCTCTGTTTCTCTCTCCCTCTCTCTGTTTCTCTCTCTCCCTCTCTGTTTCTCGCTCTCTCTCTGTTTCTCTCCCTCTGTCTCTCTCTGTCTCTCTCTCTGTTTCTCTCTCTCTCTCTGTTTCTCTCTCTCTCTCTCTGTTTCTCTCTCTCTGTCTCTCTCTCTCTGTTTCTCTCCCTCTCTCTGTTTCTCCCTCTCTCTCCCTCTCTCTCTCTCAGTAAATGATTGACTGCTGCTCATAAACAGTGTGCAGCTCTTTATCTCACACACCTGAGGAATTCGGTGACGGGGTGGGAGGAAGAGGAAGGCGAGGCTGGTGAGCGAAGGCTTCAAACATGGAAGGTTGACACCTTTAGCCTCCTGGCTGCGTCCCTCAGCTCATTATGAATCTTTGAGAATAAATAACTGCTGAGCCGTCACATTTGTCGGTTTCCACCGATGCTCCTTCATCTCCATCCAGCGCCTCACCAAACTTCTCATTTCTCCTCCTCTTCGTACATCTTCGGCGCAGATGTCTCGGCGTTCGAGCTGCAGGCCGCCGGTTTGTTTGTTTTGGTAGAAGAAGCTGTGATTCTGTTGAAGGCGTTCTCCCGTCCTCTTCCTCCAGACCAGAGGTTCTGTGTCCTCGGGTCAACACCCAGTACCTGCTGTCGTCTGCTCAAAGGTCCGGTCCAGCTGCTGTCAGCGCTGAGCTGAGTGAAGCGACGGAGCGATGAAGAAACAGTTTTCACCTCTTCAGGCTCTCAGAAAGTTACAAACATGAGTGTGTCTTTAACGTTAAGATCAAACGCATGAAATAACGGCTTTCCTGTCCAGGAGGAGAGGCTCCGCCTCTTCTGGGTGTTTGTCGTCAGCTGCAAACCAAAGTCACACAAAGACCCCGTGCAAATTGTTCACATCAGACGACGAGGACAGCGGCGCGTTTTATTTATGAGTCAAAAAAAAAAAAACTCGCCCAAGAAACGGACAAAATATCAAAGTCACTTATATTTAAACAAGTCACCTGTACAAAGAATGTCTGTGTGAACGGGTGAGTGTCTGTGTGAACGGGTGAGTGTCTGTGTGAACGGGTGAGTGTCTGGGTGAATGTCTGGGTGAATGTCTGTGAATGTCTGTGTGAACGGGTGAATGTCTGTGTGAACGGGTGAGTGTCTGTGTGAACGGGTGAATGCTGACCTGTTCTGTATAAGTTTCTACTCTGTGAATCTTTGTAATCTGAATGTTTTGATTGTTGCATTCTGGGACTTTTTTCCTTCAATCTCCTGATATTCTTATGCAGACCATAATAAGTGTGTCACTAGTTATTATTAGTGTAAATAAGTGATACAAACAACCGTCTGGGAGATGGTAACATGCAGTCGGTCCTCCTCCTGTCCCTGCCCTCAGTTTCCACAGGGTTGTCCCCGGACCGGGTCTGTAATTAGAACCTCTGTGGCCTGGCTGCTCCCCTCTTCAGCTGCAGCCGAGGCCCGGCCCGACCGAGTGCGGCGTCCCGCAGAGACATCACGAGAGCAGATCCACCAAACGCTGCTGCGGCATGAGTCGGCACGTGAACACGCCGGACGGCGTGCTGGATTTCATTTGTTACATTTCCTGTCGTGAGCGGTGAACGCGAGGCACGATATCCGCCCACAAACGTACACACCGCGGGGCTCCGCCCACAGAGGACCCACCAGAACCTCCTCCTGCTTCTGTGTGTCTCTAAGATAACTATGTAGGATCTTCAAACTTTAACATACAACAACCCGACAAATCACAAAAGACTTCCTTTAAGGGATCGTTTTATTTATCGGAACAAAAAGGTTCTGTGGTGCCGACTGGGTCTGTGTGAATAAGCTCCGCCCCCTTAGACACTAAATCCTGCAGACTACCAAAGTGCGTTAATAACTGGTTCCAGCTGGACTGGACCCACCCAGACCTGATCAGTACCAGCCTCGTTGAACCGCATCACGTCAGTAGAACATCTTCAGAAGAAGGACGTCGGCTCCGAGGTTCACCAGTAGCACACAATGCCAAAATCAACAGAAATTCCAGAAAGGGATTGAGATCCATCAGTCTGGGGAGGGTTCCAAAGCTGTTACTAGGTTTCTGGGACTCTACAGGTCCACAGTGAGACCCATCATCTACACATGCAGAAGACCCGGAACAATAGTGGACCTTCACCAAAATGGACCACCTTCCAGAATCCCTCCAAGAACATGGAGAAGGTCCATTCAGGAAGTCAGAGAAGATCCAGAGAGAACATGAAGGACCTGCAGACCTCTGACCTCAGTAAAGGTCAGAGGTCACGGCACCGCTCTTCCAGAGACACTGGGCTAAAGTGGCATCATGGGAGAGTGGTGAGGAGAACCACTGCTGACCCAGAAGAACATGAAGGCTGGTCTGATCTTACCCACAACACACCTTGATGACCCTCAGAGCTTCTGGGAGAATCTTCTCTGGTCTGATGAGTGGACAGTTGTTCTGTTTGAAGACGAGGGTCCAGTTCCATCTGGTGGAAACCAAACACAGCATTCCACCAGAAGAACATCAGACCTACGGTCCAACATGGAGGTGGACGTGGAATGTTGAGGAGATGATCTGCTGCTTCAGGACCAGAACACTCGCCATCTGCTCTGAGTCTGTCTTAACTGACGTATGAAGAACATTCTTTCCTTCAGCTGATGGATCTTATAGTTCTTGTATCCGTAGAGGCGGTTCTGGACTTGATTACCTGCAGCTCTCCTCTCTTCTTCAACCTGGAGCTGTTTTTTTCCAAGGACCTCACCGCGAGCCCTCAGGGTTGAAGGCTCGGGTTCAGAGCGGGAAGCTGAGGTCACGGCGAGAGAAAACGAGGTGGCGAGGAATGAGGGAGAGCAAACATGAGGTCAGCTGCAGAGATGAGGATGAGGATGAGGAGAAGAGAGTGGGAGACTCTCCGGCACCAGAACTCCCACCTGAAAAACAAGCAGCTGCAGCAGGACGGCTAAAATCGGAACTGTTTACCTGAATCAGACGCGCCGCCAACTCTGCCCCCCCCTCATCCTCGCCTCTCTGCGGGGTGGTTAGGAGGCGTGGCCTCCAGGTGAACGCTCCTCCTCCTCCTCCTCCTCGACTTTGTTCTGTTGGCAAGGACGAACCTTCTCAGCAGAACAGGCAGGAGGTCGTTGACCTGCTGGTCTCACCTTCACTTCCGGTCCTCATGGATCAGAACAGAGACGTATGGAGGAAGAAACGCTCTGAGTCAACCTCGCCATTCATCCCTTCATTCCTTCTCCCTCTGACCCCAAGGGTCCGTAGAGTCTGTTTAATCCGCCGGGTCTGTTTCTACTGGCCCTTGTGGGCCGGCTGTAGACCAGGGGGCAGAACTTTTGGGTTGGGTCCTGGTAAAAACCCAGTTTGTCCCCCTTGATCTCTCAGTCTTCCTCTTCCTCAGCAGAAGATCAGAGTCCATCATGGATTCATCATCCTTAAACATTTAAACATGACATTCATGAATGTTTAGGATATAATAATACTTTTACTGCTCAACACTTTCTTAAGGGACAAAACTACTTGTTGACTTTGTCTCGTTTTAATAGCAGTATATTCTTCTGATTCTGTGTTTAACTCTTATTGTTCCGTCTTAATGTCTCTTTGATCTTTTCAGGGTCTGACAGACATCTCCTCGTTTTCATCCTTTCTCTTCTAGACTCTAACGCCGCCACTCTAACAGAGTCCTGATGAGAGAGTGTGTGAGTGAGAGAGTGTGTGTGTGAGAGAGTGTGTGTGAGTGAGAGAGTGTGAGTGAGAGAGTGTGTGAGTGAGAGAGTGTGTGAATGTGTGAGAGAGTGTGAGTGTGTGAGAGAGTGTGAGTGAGAGAGTGTGTGAGTGAGAGAGTGTGTGAGTGAGAGAGTGTGTGAGAGAGAGAGTGTGTGAGTGTGAGAGAGAGAGTGTGTGAGTGAGAGAGTGTGTGAGTGTGTGTGTGAGAGAGTGTGTGAGAGAGTGTGTGAGAGAGTGTGAGAGAGAGAGTGTGTGAGTGAGAGTGTGTGAGTGTGTGTGTGAGAGAGTGTGTGAGAGAGTGTGTGACAGAGAGAGAGTGTGTGAGTGTGTGTGAGAGAAAGAGAGAGAGAAAGAGAGAGAGTGTGTGACAGAGAGAGAGTGTGTGAGAGAGTGTGTGAGAGAAAGTGAGAGAGTGTGTGACAGAGAGAGAGCGTGTGAGTGTGTGTGAGAGAAAGAGAGAGAGAAAGAGAGAGAGTGTGTGACAGAGAGAGAGTGTGTGAGAGAGTGTGTGAGAGAGTGTGTGAGAGAGAGAGTGTGTGAGAGAAAGAGAGAGAGTGTGTGTGACAGAGAGAGAGTGAGAGAAAGAGAGAGAGTGTGTGACAGAGAGAGTGAGAGAAAGAGAGAGAGTGTGTGAGAGAGTGTGTGACAGAGAGAGTGTGTGAGAGAAAGAGAGAGAGTGTGTGAGACAGAGAGAGAGTGAGAGAAAGAGAGAGAGTGTGTTTATGCACAGACGGTGTTTTTCTGAGGGTCATGATTTCATCATTGGACAGATTTTTTCTCTCAGCATTTATTTGTTATTTTGTTTAAAGTTCCTTCACAGTTTAAGTTTTAAATACTAAAAACTACAAGTTGAAACATTCCATCATCAAACAGGCGGTTTATCAGGTGACCATAGGGTCGAGTCCCACACAGGTGTGTACTTCTGAGAATCCCCTATGATTGAACCCCCCAACCAAAGAGTGGCTGAACGTTGTCCTTCCTCTTCCTCCTAGAGAAGGTGACCCGACACAACAGGGACAGACCAGAGTCAGCTGACCCTCCAGGTTTAAAGGGGGTCCGACGTAACGCCGCCGATAAATCACAGCGTCAGCCGCCACAAAGGAGACGACAGCGAAGACGTGCTGAGCTCAGCCCCCCGGTCGGCGTCACATGACCTCAGGGATCGGGGGTTTTGTCACAGCGTGTTTTGATCCATCCCGCCCGCTGGTTCTGACTCTGACAGGAGAGGAGAACCTCTGAAGGACGGACTCGGCGCTCCGGCCGGATCCAACAAATTGAGCTCAACGTTTCAAATCAAATAATGTGAAGTGAGCTGGTGGGCAGCCAGAGAGGGGCGGGGGGGGGGAACAGAGAGAGAGGATAAGGTGGGCTTTCTGCTGCGTTCTCCCCCGCAGCACATTGGTGCCTCTGTGCCCAAAGCAGAACGAAGCCTCAGCCGAGCATTTACATTTATTTTTACGATATTTAAACAAACAAATAACAAAAATAAATCAATGCAAAACCTCCAAACCCCACCAGAGTGTGTTTAGGAGCCCCTCTGCCCCGACAGCAAGCGGGAGACCACCAATTTCTCCCGGTCAATATTTGAGGAGCTAATTTGGAGAGTTTGTCCTCTCGGCCGGGGGGGCGGGGGGGAGTTAGTGGGCGGCGGGTGTTTTTCTACGCGTCGGTCGTGAGTTTGCATAATGTCGCAGGAGTTTACACGCAGCCTTATCTGTCGGCCCGCCGGGCCAATAACGCAGCTTTGATTAGAGGCTTATCGTTGCTCCGCCCACACCTTCATCACACCTGGGACATGTGACTAAAACAAACACAGGGGAGGCAGTCATGTGATCACTTCCTGATTCTTACCTGCTGCGGGAGGTTCTGTTTGTCTGAGAGGAGATTCTCATCAGAATGGGAGGGACGGTTCTGTAGAACCGTCCAGGGGGCGGATGAAGGAGAAAGATCTTCTTCACTGTCTCTAACAGGAAACAGGACACTTCTCTATACGGGTCTGTTTAAGATCCGACATGTTTAGGGGATCGGGTCTAAAGCCCGGTTCAGACGGGACTAACAGAAACCTGAGGACCTCCTGTGATTTAGAAATGACCCGCCCACATGTTTCCTGCAGTGTGTCACTGACAGTCACTGACATTACTGACAGTCACTGACACTACTGACTGTTACTGACAGTTACTGACATTACTAACTGTTACTGACAGTCACTGACATTACTAACAGTTACTGACATCACTGTCAGTCACTGACACTACTGACAGTCACTGACATTACTGACATTACTGACTGTTACTGACATTACTGACAGTCACTGACATCACTAACAGTCACTGACATCACTGACAGTCACTGACAGTCACTGACATTACTGACTGTTACTGACATTACTGACATTACTGACAATCACTGACATTACTGACTGTTACTGACAGTTACTGACAGTTACTGACAGTTACTGACATTTCTGACTGTTACTGACATTACTGACTGTTACTGACTGTTACTGACTGTTACTGACTGTTACTGACATTACTGACTGTTACTGACATTACTGACTGTTACTGACTGTTACTGACAGTTACTGACATTACTGACTGTTACTGACAGTTACTGACTGTTACTGACATTTCTGACTGTTACTGACATTACTGACTTTTACTGACTGTTACTGACAGTTACTGACATTAATTACAGTCACTGACGGTCACCGACACAAACAATGTCTCCCACTGACTGGGATGGATTACATCATCATCTGGGAGGGGAGATTTCTGTGTGTCGTCCGGCTGATCACGTGACTGTTGTTTTTTATTTCACCAAACAACAATAAGTGAAAAACCATCAAAGACATTCATCTGTCAAATGTTTCCTTCAGATGTGACATCATTAAAAAGAGATGATTCAGCTTTAAATCGTACCTGCTGTCCGTTCAGGCTCTCCCTCTGATGCGTCCGGACGCTTTGACCTTTGACGCCGACCTCCAGCAGCTCTATGCCGCCATCGTGGCCCGCGACGACGCACGCCACCGCGAGCCGTCCGAGGAGGAGCCGCCTCCCGCCGAAGGAACAGAAGGCTCCTCGTCTCCAGGTGTGGTGTTTTATATTTAAAAAGGTTCTGTATCTAGAAGTAGATGTTTTTATGAATCAACGAATTTTGGTTGAGATGCTAAAAGAAATCATAAGATATTCCAAATACTGTGAATCAAAAGATGCAAACAGATGTTAGAAAGTCAGCATAGAAAAGTATTTGTCAGAAAACATTGAATATTTCTAAGCGGGTTTGACGGATATGGAATCGTGGAAGCACCATCAACGAGAAAAAAGTATTTATAATATATAATATATATATTATTATGGAATATTAATATATAACTTTATAATGAAATAGGATTTTATAGGTTATTGTTGGAGTTACTGCCAGATTCTGAATCTACTACAACTCCAACAAACTCCTCTGTAGCCAGTCATCTTCCACTTCAGCGTCTCTGTTTAGCCCACTGAGCTCCACCACAAACCCCCTGAGGAAAGAGTGAGAAACAATGAAGATGTAATAATCCTACTGGTCATCGTTATTTCGTTACTTTATTTCTATTTAAATGCTGCGAGACACGTAACGTCGCCAAAACAGACCTAAATATTGTTACATCAAAGTTCTTTTCCATGTGAAACTGACATTTTATTCAAAAAATAAAGTCCTTAAATGCAATGAATTATACGTTTATTTTTTTATTCTATAAAGACGTAACTTTATATATAGGAAAGGGATAGTTTTGAGTCGTTGTTTTTTTGTGTATATATTCAATGTTGGCCGGGTAAAAGTTTGATTCTCTGGCGAACAGAATATTTAAATATTCAATAGTGAACAAATAAATCTGAAAATAAATATATATATATATATATATATATATATATATATATATATTTTTTTTTTTTTTTTTTTTTTTTTTTTTTATTTAAATGTTCATGATTTTCCTTTTTACTGTTTTTTTTTCTGTGTTTTGTACCTTTTTATATTTCTACCCTTCTTTCGTTCTGTATGCCTCCAAACATCAGCTGACAGCCCGGTCTAACACACCTGATCATGTGACTCCAGGTGTGTCTGCTGGCGGCGGCGCAGGTGAGGACAGCGAGCCAAACACGACACGGGTGGACACGGCTGGAGCCAAGATGGCCGACAGACCCTCACTTCAGCAGGTACGTCAGTCACCTTCTCATAAAAGTCACACTCCCCCGCTATGACATGAGGAATAGGCCATGTGACACGTTTAGATGATGTCACTTCCTCTGAGTCCAAACTAACAAGGGTCAAAACATGGACGCTTGTTAAATATAATTTATTCTAGGAAAGTGTGTTACTGTATTTATTCTATTTCATTATTTTTATTATTACTTGATATTTCTTGTTATCATGTTTATTATAATAATACTATAAATGCATATAACCATAATAATCATTTAATACGTTAAATCAATTCATGTTTATTGTTCATTTATTATTTGCTACTTTATCTTTATTTTATTTTTAGTAACTTATTATTATAATTTAATTGTGTTTATTATTATATTATTTAATAATAATGTGATATAATATATTAAAGTACTATTTGCGGGATTTAATATATTTATTATTGTTTGTTATTAATTCATTTTCATTATTGTATCTTATTATTATATTATTGTGTTGTTGTTATATTATGTTTGTATATAATTATAGCAGTAATAATATTTGTTTAAATACTATTTCTTTGAAGAATTTATGTAACTGTTTCTTTTATTTGTTGCTACTTTATTTTTATTTAGTCATTACTTATTAACTTTTTATTTGTAATGTGACGTTATACCTTGTTTTATGTTTATTGCCTTTTAAAAAAAAAAAAATTTTTAAATGCTTTTTTTTGTTTTGTTATTTTTTTGTTATTCAATAACTTTTATTTAAATGTTATTTGTGTAATTATTATTTTAGTTGTTTATCGTATTTTCGTCTAATTTATGTTTTCCTATTTATGCCTGTAATCCAACTTCTTCTTGTCTGTCTGACTGACTGTGTGTCTGTCTGACTGACTGTGTGTCTGTCTGACTGACTGTGTGTCTGTCTGACTGACTGTCTGTCTGACTGACTGTCTGTCTGTCTGACTGACTGTCTGTCTGTGTGTCTGTCTGACTATCTGACTGACTGCCTGTCTGTCTGACTGACTGCCTGTCTGTCTGACTATCTGACTGACTGCCTGTCTGACTGACTATCTGACTGACTGTGTGTCTGTCTGTCTGACTGCCTGTCTGTCTGACTATCTGACTGACTGCCTGTCTGACTATCTGACTGTCTGACTGACTGCCTGTCTGTCTGACTATCTGACTGCCTGTCTGACTATCTGACTGCCTGACTATCTGACTGACTGCCTGTCTGTCTGACTATCTGACTGACTGTCTGACTGACTGTCTGTCTGACTGACTGTCTGTCTGTCTGTCTGTCTGTGTGTCTGTCTGACTATCTGACTGACTGCCTGTCTGACTGACTGCCTGTCTGTCTGACTATCTGACTGACTGCCTGTCTGACTGACTATCTGACTGTGTGTCTGTCTGACTATCTGACTGACTGCCTGTCTGACTGCCTGTCTGTCTGACTATCTGACTGACTGCCTGTCTGTCTGACTATCTGACTGACTGCCTGTCTGTCTGACTATCTGACTGACTGTCTGACTGACTGTCTGACTATCTGACTGACTGTCTGTCTGTCTGACTATCTGACTGACTGTCTGTCTGTCTGACTATCTGACTGACTGTCTGTCTGTCTGACTGACTGTCTGACTGACTGTCTGTCTGACTGTCTGTCTGCCTGTCTGTCTGTCTGTCTTTCTTCTTCTACACGTCTTTCCTCTAGAATCGTCCGTTCAGACGGATGTTGGTGGAGATCGTCTGTGAAACCCAATCCTCTGATTCTGTCTGGATCTGTTCTCTCCTGCCGTCAATGATGATGATGATGATGATGACCTGAAATGACACCAGCTCCTCTTCTTTCTGTCCTCTTCAGTCTCTTCCTCTGCCGTCGGGCCGCGGCGATGGACCGTCCTCCAAACCAAAGAAGAAGAAAGTGGGACTGTTCCGATGATCGTGAGCAGCAGGAACACGTGACGCTGCTTTTACTCTGAAGGAGGTTCATTTTTTAGGTTTTTAACACAAATGTTGAATAAAGAGGTTTTTAAAGGAGTGTTTATGTATGAAGATGTTGTTTTTGACCACATGACAGAAGAGGACTCCTTCCTCTGCGGCGTCCTGATGTCCTCTGGTGGACGTTGTCTCGTCTCTGGCTGAGCGCAGACAGACGGCGGCGCTCCGGCGGTGGATGGCGCCCTGCTGAGATGTTGACTCAAGGTGTTTCAGCATCCGTGGAATGTCATTGAAGTTTTTAGTTGTTGACCTCCGAGAGTTTCTGTGGGACCAACGTCAGCGAGTCCTTCTAGGCTCCGCCTCCGCCTCTGCTCTGACAGAAGGTTTCCGACAAAGACACCGAAAAGCTTAAAAAGATCTTTATATAATCTTTATCTTTAACTCCTAAAGTGTCTGTTGTCACATCTCTGGTGTCAACAGGTGAGATTTGACCTACGACCTTTGATCTAAACCAACTTATCATGAAGTCGTATTCAAGCCTTCACTTCTTCACGTTTGACTTTAACATCCGAGAACCTGGAGCGAAAAACGTACGACTTCTTTTCATCGTCGTTCTTAGAACTTTAAATTCTCTGTCGTGTAAAGAAGACGTGTCCAAACGTGTCCAGAGAATTTAACAGATAAATACTACAAACACGTCTTTAGAGAAATGACATTCACGTTTTATAGAAGTTAAATGTATAAACTGTCTGAATGTGTGCGTGTCTGTATGTATGTGTGTGTCTGTTACTGTGTGTGTGTGTGTCTGTATGTGTGTGTCTGCATGTGTGTGTGTGTCTGTATGTGTGTGTCTGTTACTGTGTGTGTGTGTGTCTGTGTGTGTGTGTCTGCATGTGTGTGTGTGTCTGTATGTGTGTGTGTGTGTGTGTGTGAATGTGTGTGTGTGTGTGTCTGTCTGTATGTGTGTCTGTTACTGTGTGTGTGTGTGTCTGTCTGTATGTGTGTGTCTGTTACTGTGTGTGTGTGTCTGTTACTGTGTGTGTGTGTGTCTGTATGTGTGTGTCTGTTACTGTGTGTGTCTGTATGTGTGTGTCTGCATGTGTGTGTCTGTATGTGTGTGTGTGTGTGTCTGTCTGTATGTGTGTGTCTGTTACTGTGTGTGTGTCTGTCTGTATGTGTGTGTTTGTCTGAATGTGTGTGTGTGTGAATGTGTGTGTGTGTGTGAATGTGTGTGTGTGTGTCTGTGTGTGTCTGTGTGTGTGTGTGTCTGAATGTGTGTGTTTGTCTGAATGTGTGTGTGTGTCTATGTGTGTGTGTGTGAATGTGTGTGTCTATGTTTGTGTGTCTGTGTGTGTGTGTGTGTGACTGCGTGTGTGTCTGCGTCTGAATGTGTGTGTGTGTGTGTTCACATCCATGTTTGCTCTTCCTCGTCTTCATAAGGAGTCGAGGACGATGATATATTTTTATATGAAGAACTCCGTTGGAGCTTTTATTTAATTTGAGCTCATCCTCTTCATCCGATGTGTCTTCATCATCTTCAGGATCATCCTCATCTTCGTCCGTCTCAGACCGCTCTCTCTCCTCAGTCAGGGTCACATGACCTTCAGCCTCAAACACTGTGATTCTCTCGCTCACTTTAGAAACGATGGAGACTCCAACGACCTTCATTTACAGTAACCTGTGTCTGAAGAAATGTGCCATGTTAATTTAGCCACGCCCCCATAAGATTACACCTGTGCCTGTCAGCTTGGGCTCCGGTTGGGGGGGGGGGACTTTGATGTGATTGAACCAACGCTGTAACTTCTTAAAAGGACGTTTGGATCAAAGGAAGATTAATGTGATTGTTTGAGGAGGAAGACAGACGTGGATCAATCATCAAAGAACTGAACAAAAAACTCTTTCATGGATGGTTTTCAAATCTCACACCAGCAGAGACTCAGTGCGAGGAAGAACTGGATGGATTTTGGGAAAGGTCAGTTGTATGTTTTTTACGACACTAGAGGAAACTTCATCTCCAGACGTTTACGCCCCATAATTTCTCAGCTGTTGGACTCAACCAGACGCAGCCACATTCTCAGGTCCAGACTTTGACTGGACCCCCCAAAACTCCACTGATGACCCGACATTCTCCTGCAGTAGAATCCATGGTTCCTCCATGTTGGCGAGCGTTCTGGTTCTGAAGCAGCAGATCATCTCCTCAACGTTCCAGGTCCACCTTCATGTTGGACCGTAGGTCTGATGTTCTTCTGGTGGAATGCTGTGTTTGGTTTCCACCAGATGGAACTGGACCCTCGTCTTCAAACAGAACAACTTTCACCCATCAGTCCAGAGAAGATTCTCCCAGAAGCTCTGAGGGTCATCAAGGTGTGTTGTGGGTAAATTCAGGCCAGCCTTTGTGTTCTTCTAGGTCAGCAGTGGTTCTCCTCACCAATCTCCCATGATGCCATTTTAGCCCACTGTCTCTGGTGGGGTGGAGCCGTGACCTCTGACCTTTACTGAGGTGAGGGGCCTGCAGGTCCTTTATGTTCTCTCTGGATCTTCTGTGACCTCCTGAATGAACCTTCTCCATTGCTCTTGGAGGAATTCTGGAAGGTGGTCCACTTCTGTGAAGGTTCTGTGTGGTTCCAGGTCTTCTCCTACTGGCTTCTGGGAAATGTAGGAAATCTTTGAGCTCATAAAGGTTGAATTTTATAGTATTTCTGAGGTTTTTGCTTTTTGTCACCAGCGGCTCCGAATCTTACGTCACAGCAAGAAGTCCAAGGAGAGAAGTAGGAGGAGGAGGAGGAAGAGGAGGGTGGTTGAGAAACTTTCGCTGGTTTATAGCGCGCGCACCTGCCTTCCTGCTCATGCGTGTTGAATCGGGTCCAAAGGACAGAACGAGTGCGTCTCGTGCGTGTTTGTCCTCTTGGCTGGAGGAACAAACCGCCGCGCGCGCTGTGCCACCCCCATGGGAGGAGAGGACCCGGCAGAGGGCAGGTCCAGCAGGGCGCGGTCTTCTTGTCTCATCTGGACCCTCGTGGGATCTCTCCCATTCCAGCATCCTCGCGCCACCGGCCCGCTGCGGGGACCTCCTTTGACCGCGCGCCTCTTCGTCTGCCTGCAGCCCTTTTCTCACAGCACCGACACCGAGAAGCGGCTTTGAACCTTCCTGCCAAGATAAACTCACCTCGCCTATTTATGCCGCTGTGTCCGCGTGCGCTCAGAGATCGGCTCCGTCCAGACGCACAGCGGCTACTTTTACGCACCGGGAATGGCCACTTGTGGAGACTCGGGATCGAGTCTTTCTCCGGTACTTCCAATTTAGAATCCTAAGAGGGGAACCCACGTTAAAGGAACCCACTGGTGACAGCTTGGCCACCCGCCGGGAGGGGGGCGGGGGGGTCAACACACCGGCAAAGGAGCGGAATGCTGCTCCCGACGCTGGTTACGTGCCTCGCCGGTTGCGCCTTTCTCCTCTCGCCGGTCAGCGAGGGTTGCGGACCGGGTAGAGGCTACGGGAAGAGGCGGCCGCCACGGAAGCTCGTGCCTCTCGCCTACAAGCAGTTCAGCCCAAATGTGGCGGAGAAGACTCTGGGCGCCAGCGGGAGGTACGAGGGCAAAATAACCCGCAACTCCGAGCGCTTCAAGGAGCTGACCCCCAACTACAACCCCGACATCATCTTCAAGGATGAGGAGAACACAGGTGCAGACCGCATGATGACGCAGGTAACCGCCGCTGCCCTAGTGCCTTCTAGCTCGGCTTTACACCGGAGTGCACTTTGCCCCGGCTCTAAACGCGTGGACGGTCTTATCTTGTTGACTCAAGGCTCGTGCGGAGAGAAATCCAACAAAATAAACTGGTTCTGAAGAACTCCAATCAAAGATGGAGGGAACCAAAGGGAACGTGAGTGAGTTCGAATCTCAGCAGCGACACAGATATAGAAGATGGGTTGAATTTAAATCTGGATTTATTCTCCCAGTAGATGTTCGGACAGAGAGAAGTGTGTGTCCGAACCTCTGAGGTTCGGTGTGGGCAGCTCGTGCGTAAAAGAGGGCAACCCCGTCTAAAAATGTCTGGAAAAGCGGTTTCTTAATTAAAACACTGTGTCTCCTGTTAACATCGTGTTTTTCACGGGGAAGGAAAACAGTCGATGTCGTATTTGGTCAGCGCGCGGGTCAGGCGTGGATGATGTTTACCGTTTTTAGCCCACGGGCCAGACTTAACAGTCGCCTTTTGGACCGTCGGAGACTTTTACGACTCCGGCATTGATGTGGCCCCCGCTGGAATTTATTTGACTCCCAATTTCCCCAGGAATAAAGTATTTATATCTGGCCCTTTTGACCGCGGGTTTCCTCTCCGAGCTGCTGCGCTTATGTCCACAGACCCACGTGGGGAATGAATGTGCGCATTCCCGCCTGGAGCCGTCACCTCTCCGCGCGCACTGCAAGAAACGTCATCCGGAGGGGCGCAATCCAGGTGCCCCCAGGTGCTCGATGGAGTCTGAAACAATCAGTTCTGCAAAACACGATCATCGTGGATCGAACCTCATGAGATCCAGGGACCTTCTGTCCTGGTTCTGGAGCGTCTTTGCGCGTCACAGGCGCAGATGTGCGCGCAGGTTATGAGTTCTTGGCTCCTTTGTCCGCGGCTTTCCTCTCCGACCTCCTGCTTCTGTCCACAGACCCTCTGTGTCCCACCCCGGGTGACAGACCCTGAAGGTTCCGTGTTGGTGCATGGATCTCATGCACCAACATCAAGTATCTCATGACATTCACGGAACTCTCCAAATTGGACTTTGTTTCCTCTTAAGTGAAATAATCCGACTTGTGCAAAGTTTCATCAGGCACAAAGTATGAACCTCGCGAGATTCAGGGGAGATCCCTCCGAATGGGATTTCCATGCACCCTCTAGTCTCTGCGCGTTATCTTCTCTAATCTGCGCACAAGGTCCTGGTTGACTCTTTGGACCTCTCCGAGCTGCCGCTCCTCTGTCCGCAGACCCACGTGGGGAATAAATGTATAAATGTGCGCACCTTCGCCTCTGCGTGCGCTGCAAGGAGAGTCTTCCTCAGAGGCGCAGAGATGAATAATGGAGGAGGAATGGGTTCTAAATATCAATCGGTTCCAGAGATCATCTGGACCCCTTCCGCAGCCTCCGCGGGTGAACGTGCGCGTTATTTCTGGGCCCCGCGCCGCAGAGGACAACCTCCGGTTTGTCCTTCTGCTGTTCCGCGTTTTTGTTTGTTTGCGTTCTCACATGCGTAAAAATAGCCTCTCCACTTCTGCTGGAGCCTTAATTATAGCTCACCTCTTTCTGTTTTATGCCTCTTTCCTGCGCGCGAGCAGAGCGTCTCATTCCTCATAATGAAACCTTTTAATGAGTTCACTTCTCCTGCGAAGAAAAGCTCATTTCTTCGCGTAAGATCGCCCCGCCCTCCGCCGCGCGGACACGAGGATGCTCTGCGATAATTAGATTTGGGACAACAAGACTCCCAGACGCCACCTGACCCTCTCGAGGAGGTGTGCGCACAGGCGCGTGCTGTCAGCCCTGCGCGGCCAATGTTTGTGCAGGCCGCGGTTTGTGCAGAGACCCCCGTCGACCCGAACCCCCGAATGTAAAACCAACAGAATCCCGGCTCTGATTTATGGAGTCCAGCTCGGTGCCGCGACCGCGGAGAGAAAACATAAGAGTCAGAAACACTAGAGGCATCTGTGGCCGCCGGGCCGCGAGCTATTCTTATCACAGCCGACACGAGAGGAGACGTTTATAGGTTTAATTCTCACATTCATGATTCATCAGCGAGAGACGCATTCAGGGACCGCAGGAAATCACAGCTCCTCCTCCTGCTGCCTTCATTTAACTAGACCTATAATTCAGACTCTGTCGGCTTAAATAGAATCAACAGACTTTATTTATTCTATTATGAACTTTAATTGACCTCAAGAATCTCGGAGGAATCCACTTTAAATGAACTTGTTGTGTAAAAAGCCGTAAATACAAAATACGTTTAAAGTCTATTTATACGAATGGATGCGTTTAAACATGGAGGGGATTCGGTTTAAGTCGAACCCAAAGTTCAGTTTCATCTTCAAGTTGAAAAATGTAAAAACCGAAACAATCTTCAGAATCTGAGGTAAACGACTGGTGGACAGAACTTTACTGTTAAAAGACGATCTCGTAGAAACGCGTTCGTTTGCTGCTTTGGATAAACTGAGATGTTGTTGTTTATTGACGTGTCAGCAGAATAATACCGTCACTTTTATCACAATGGCTTGATTGTCAACATTTTGTCAGTTCCTCATTTTTCGGCCAAAAAGTATATTTTCACAGTGAGATTTTAATTTTCCGCACACGCTGTAAAAACACTCCTGTGTGATTGACGGTTTACTGGCCGCGTGGTCGCCAGAGCTTCACCGTAAAAACAACAGCCGCATGGCAGAATTACACCGTTAGTTTTTAAGATGATAACTTGTTTGTGACCGTTTATCAAAAGTTCCTGTTTTCACTGTAGAATTGTGAGTTTTCCACTTACACTGTTAAAAATAATCATTCTAACATTTTACGGTAAGACCCTGGTTGTGTGGTCGCCAGAACGTCACTGTAACAATTATGGTAGCAACGCAGAAAACAAGCAAATTTCAAAGTGAAGAATTTCTGGTAAATTACTATAAAAACACGTACCGTTAACCAGTTTCTGGTAAATTACTATAAAAACACTTACTGTTAACCTGTTTATTGTAAATTACTATAAAAACACTTACTGTTAACCTGTTTATTGTAAATTACTATAAAAACACTTACTGTTAACCTGTTTCTGGTGAATTACTATAAAAACACATACCGTTAACCTGTTTCTGGTAAATTACTATAAAAACACTTACTGTTAACCTGTTTCTGGTGAATTACTATAAAAACACGTACCGTTAACCAGTTTCTGATAAATAACTATAAAAACATGTACCGTTAACCTGTTTCTGGTAAATTACTATAAAAACACTTACTGTTAACCTGTTACTGGTAAATTACTATAAAAACACGTACCGTTAACCTGTTTATGGTAAATTACTATAAAAACACGTACCGTTGACCTGTTTCTGGTGAATTACTATAAAAACACGTATTGTTAACCAGTTTCTGGTAAATTACTATAAAAACACTTACTGTTAACCTGTTTATTGTAAATTACTATAAAAACACTTACTGTTAACCTGTTTATTGTAAATTACTATAAAAACACTTACTGTTAACCTGTTTCTGGTGAATTACTATAAAAACACATACCGTTAACCTGTTTCTGGTAAATTACTATAAAAACACTTACTGTTAACCTGTTTCTGGTGAATTACTATAAAAACACGTACCGTTAACCAGTTTCTGATAAATAACTATAAAAACATGTACCGTTAACCTGTTTCTGGTAAATTACTATAAAAACACTTACTGTTAACCTGTTACTGGTAAATTACTATAAAAACACGTACCGTTAACCTGTTTATGGTAAATTACTATAAAAACACGTACCGTTAACCTGTTTCTGGTGAATTACTATAAAAACACGTATTGTTAACCAGTTTCTGGTAAATTACTATAAAAACACGTACTGTTAACCCGTTTCTGGTAAATTACTATAAAAACACGTACCGTTAACCAGTTTCTGGTAAATTACTATAAAAACACTTACTGTTAACCTGTTTATTGTAAATTACTATAAAAA
>VRLP01005164.1:0-39972 GCA_009660295.1 Lophius piscatorius | reverse complement strand
CTAGGAATTACGCTGGATAGGTTGGCACAATGGAACAACACGATCTGGCACAGGTGGAGAGGGGAGCACAGCTTAAATACACTGAGGCAGAGTCTTAACAGGACGCAGGTTTTAACACTCAAGGGTGGACAAGCAATCAGGAAACAATATGACAACAAACCTAATTACAAGGCATGACATCTCTGGTCTTTTACATCCTCAAAAAGTTCAGCAGCTTCTCTGGTGGTGATTAGGCTGGAACATGCATGTTTGTCTGTGTTTGTGTGTGTGTGAGTGTGTGTGTGTGTGTTGTATCTGCATCCATTTGCCCAGATGTCATCTAATGAGTCATCTGGGACGTTGCATGTGTCATGCGGTTATCAGTCAGATGAAAGCCCACACTTCCAAAAGCTTCAATCCACATTGTTGTGCTCTCTGTAGCACTATTGAGAATGAAGAACCACATCTTGTAAATGTAGAAATTAAGACACACAGAAGCCACGGCACTGCAGAGCTCATCTTCACACAACACGTCATTGCATGCAACTGGTGCGTGATCATTTTACTGCTCCATTCTGTAGAATCAAATCAAATCATATCAAGAAAAGTTTTTTTAATGTACTGCCAAATCACAGACATTTTACAAAAAGAGCACTTCTAGATTGTACAGGGACCCAACAATTCCCAATTATGCAAGAACATAGAGACAATGGAGAGAGAAAAGACAGACACCCTTGAGCAGATCCCAACTGGTGTGGTGGGCGGAGCTCTGACCTATCAGTCGGGTTGAGAATGAGATTAGGTATTAGAAAGACGGTGAGAAAGAGAGAGACTTTGACTTTTAACACAACTTTTTTCCATTAGTGTTACGGCCCTAGTGGTCATATGTGTTTAAGCTGTATATTTCTCGTTGCCCTTGCAGGTATGGCTTGCAGCCTCCCCTCCTGTCATGGCACGATCTGCAGGTACCAACTCCATGTTTGATATAAGTAAACATATTTCTCTCGTACGTACTTTCTGAGAGAGTGAGGTTAGTATCGCCATCGCTGTGTGTTGGCCAAGGGATGTGTGGAAAATATTACTACATTGTAAGTTAACCAGTAAGGCTCATTAAGCGTGTTCTTCCCTGTCTGTTGAAGACAGTTTGACTTATGCTATACTTTGTGTGTATGAGTTAGGGCCTGGGGCATACAAGCAGCGTTTTAGGGCTCAAAACATGCGACAAGTAAAACGTACTCTTGATTTTGTTGGGGAGAAAAGAGCCCTTTTTGATCATTAGTGCTCAGCATTTGGTGCTGATGATTACGCCTCTCTGTGTGAGTTTTTATGCTGCTTGTGGAATTCAAGAACGGTCTTCCTGATCTTCCAGAATTCTGAGCAGCAGACTGCTCAGAATTGCCAGCCTGACCCTGATCCACTCCCATATCAGTTGTAGGAACAGCCAAGAATCACATCATCAACACAGACACGACAGACCTGTGTTATAAGCTTTTAGGAAAAAACCTCCACCTACACTGCACTTTTGACAATCAGAAGGGTCTTTAAAGCAATGAAAGAAGTAGCTAGTGAGAACTTGGACTTTGTTTAAGTTTGCACCTGAGTGGGCTCTTTGTTCCTCTTTGCTGCGACACAAAGTCATCTCAACAGGAATAGCTGGTTTTAAATGCAATTCTGTACTTAAAGCATCAAAGTCCGCAAGCAATTCTGCTCGAACCTACAGAGGCGACGTGCCGTAGATTTATTCATGAAACAAAAGGCGAAAACCCAGATGAAACTCAAAAAAAGATCAAAGTCTACGTGAACCATATCCGACAATCAAACACTTTGTTCCCACATCATATCCTGCACCCACACACAAAACAGAGTAATAAAAGTGCATGGTGCTTCACATCAGCACCCATTGCATGTGCAACATAATAAGGCAGCATTATCAACTGATAACACTGCAATGCATCAAGACAAGAATTAGCAATCATTCCTGCAGAACAGCTTATGAGAAGTGACCAATCACATTTGCACTACCCACACACACATACACGCATATAAAAAATGATTTCCCACACAATGGTACTCAATCCAAACAATCAAGAGACACTTTAAAACCACGTGTCTATTTTAAGTCTGTAAGCTGTTCCCTCACACAACCAGAAACAAAATGTGTTGATTTGATACTTAGTTTGAAGAACATGAGAGACCGTCTAAATACAGCATATATACATATCATTATATCCTCGAAGAGTCGGTAAAACAATGGAATCATCATCGCTTCTGCAGTGTCCAGCGCAGATCCTTCGTTTTAAAGTGATAACTCAAGGCTTCATTCAAATTCATACCCACATTGACCTGAGTGAGAGGAAAAACTGGAGTGATTTTGGGAAAGTTTGGTCGTACATTTTCGACGCTAGGGGGAGCTATATCTATAAAATTGTCATGTAATAGTTTTGCAACCGTTGGTCCCATTTAATCCAAATTTGTTGCATATTATATACTATACATACTCTATACCCCTAGAGTATATACATATAATCAAGGAAATCTATATTGTATATATCATATTTTACTCTAGTAGTTCATATTTTACTCACTAGGGGGAGTTTTTTTTCTTTCTGAAAAAACTTTTTCTGGACATTACTCAAAACATGTTTCCTGGAGCATTTCATACCCACATATACCTCGGTGCATGGAAGAACTGGAGTGATTTTGGGAAAGGTCTGTTCAGACACTAGGGGCAGCTTTATATGTTACAGTTTCTTGGCCATAATTTCTCAACTGTTGGTCCAATTTAGTCCAGATTTGGTGCATATGAATCGACTTGATGAGATCTATCTTATATGGTTTACTCTAAAAGTTCATAACTTACTCACTATGGGGAGCTTTTTTACCAAAATAAAAAACAGTGTCCTGGATATAACCTCCATACTGTTGGTCCAATTGCCCCCGATGTGTTGCATATGAATCAACTTGATGAGATCTGTCTTTCATATTTAATATTTCGCTCTAATAATTAATTTCTCACGCAATAAGGGGAGTGTATTTAAACTACAGTGGGCTTTGTGGACTAACTATAAAATTTATTTGAGGGGTTCAATCATAGTAATTGCTTGTACAACGCAGGGTATTGGGAACTTATCGGGGATATACACTTGCTGACAGTGAAGACAAATAGGTATAGTTAGGGTTGAGTATTATGGTGAATTTACATATTGTAATATATTGTGACATTTTGTGGTTTGTTGTGTATCACAAAAAATTATTCCTTGTTGGATCTCCAATTAGCTAACTTACTAATTCTGACATTAGTTTTTTATGTCACATGTGTACTGGAGGAGTGATATGTGTACTGTGTATGCAAAGGAAAGAGTTATGGAATAGTTAGCTAATTAATTCCCATTAGGGAAGTGTTTTATCATACGCTGTCACTTCAGAATATAAAATAATTGTATTGAAATGTTTTTGTCCAACAACTTACGGTGCAGCAATTAACTCTTATATAACTGCCTCTTGAGTGGCTTCTGGAAAACGACCCCTTTGTTTGAGCCAAATATAGATCTCTTTGTTATTCCCTACAATAAAATATGCTTTATTAATCAAATTCCATATCCAAGGAACAAGTTGTGATCTGACTTGCAGATTTAATGCTTCCTTCTTAGAAATCTGGCTATTACAAGACTATGCTCATTTAGCCCATGGATTAGATCAATTAAGGGAGAACCAGATTGGCCTTTCTACTTAAAGGTACTCTAGTGAAATCTGCATGTGTCTGGGAAGAAACACAACATTCTCCCTGTGGATTCCCAAATAATTAAGACTATGCATAATAGAACATTTCTGTGATGCAAAATAAATTATGCATGTGCAATTATATACATCATATTTAATTATGAAAATGATTTTTGTAATGCAATTTAATTAGAATGAATGTTTTGGTCATTACCAATTAGTTGATGAATTAATGTAGCAATGTCATTTAAACATTCCAATAGTTTTTTTTGAGGTGTAAAGCAAACCATACAGAGCTAAAATAAATTAACATTTTGCGCTGAATAGCTTGAAGGCCAGATGGCGGCAATCGTAGTCAGGATGTGTAATTGTGGCTGTCGAGACAAGAGTGCGAAAAGTAAGAAGCTCAATGAAATTGTAACAAAAATATATGTTCTGATGTGCACATGTTGCACATAGTGTGTTCCTGTGTTACCTCAGTTATAGGAGACACTGACTGCAGCTGCTACTGTACTGACAGGATGCTGGGGAGAGGGTGTTTGATATTGTGATGACCTGCATCTTACTGTTGGTGCATCTCTCCACAATATACGTGGGTGACTCCAGCCTCCTGCCAATCACAGAGCCAGCCTTTTTGACTAGCTTGTCCAGTCTTCTTATGTTCTTATCAGTCATTCTGCCTCCCCAGCAGACCGCAATATAGAAGAGGATGCTGGCCATCACCCACTGATAGAACATGTGCAGCATTTCACTGCACACGTCAAACGACTGGAGCCTCCTGAGAAAAAAGAGCCAACTCTGTCCTTTATGATAGATGACTTCAGGGTTCTGAGACCAGTCCAGTTTGCTGTCCAGGTGCACACCGAAGTAGTTATACGTGTGCACCATCTCAATGTCCTTCCCTTGGATCTTGACCGGCTGATGGTTGGGCCTTGTCCTCCAGAAGTACCATTTACTATTTCTTTCATCTTGGAGGTATTCAGTAGGAGGCAGTTGTTGTCACTCCAGTGAGTAAAGGCCCTCGTCTGGTCCCTGTTCTCCCCTTCTGCCCATTCCTGATACCCGCCACAATAGCCGTATCGTCCGATATAAATATATGTCCTGGATATGACAGGACAAAGAGTCATGTTTAAAGTCCGACGTGTACAAGGTGAACAGGAAAGGAGCTAGAACAGTCCCCTGAGGAGTACCAGTGCTGCACACCATTGCCTCAGGTAGCCAATAATCCAGGATGTGAAGGAAGAATCAATCCCAGTCCCATGGAGCATGTTTTTGAATAACGGGGGTTGGATCGTGTTGAATCCACTTGAAAAACCTGTCTCTGACCTATCTCTGAATGGTGGTGCTTTTCTTCTGATTGACGAGATTACCTGTTCACGCCCACAAAGCTGCAGAGGTTTGTGGATGAGTAATCTCACTAGCTCTTTGCAGGGTTGAAAATACTAGAGGAAATTTCAGCCCGCCCATGCACAATCTCTTCTGAATTGTTTTCATATAATTTTACATAAATTATATCCTCACATTGAATATATTATTTAATTAATTGAAACCTAACTAATTAAAAACAAATTGAAAAACTTTAGTTCAAGACTCCATGTGTTTAATCGATTGGATGTAGGGAACCCTCACTAGGATTTAAATAATCTAATACCTCTTAACCCTCAAGAAAGGTCATTATGAAATATCACACCCAGTTTTCTGGCTGCAGGTGTAAAATTTGAACACAGGGGTCCAAGATGATTCTTTAAATAGAGATGGACTTTAGGGGACTGTAGATAATTATATCTGACACATTTTCATTTAGTTTGAGAAAATTGTCGGAAATCAGTCCATTATCTCAGATGTACAGGAAGAAAGAGAAATCTAAATCAAAATTGAAATTGCCCTGTTCACTGTACTTTACTGGGACATATCTGTGTATCATCAGCATAGCAATAATACAATAATGTCACCCACTGATAATGTGTATAGGCCCCACACACAAATAGCTCAATCTTAGTTTCATCAATAAGTGACCATTGGCTAAACTCCCATGTTGTCTATTTTGAGCTCTTATCTGCTACAGTGAGCCTGTTGAGCTTCTATTTCTACACATGTGCCTGAGGCTGAATAATCAGAGTCTGGAAGGTTGGTTTCCTTTCTCTAACACTCTCTTACACCAAAAAGGCTAAAGAATAATATAAGGAACACTTTAAAGGGTAATGTCAGTGCTTATTCACACACTTACTCAAGTTATTTACATCCCACATCCTACTGCTTTATGCATTTCTCACCTCTTCTTGACTAAACCTCTCTAATGTACCTGAATAAATCAACCCTAATCCTGTTCTACAATGTAGTCAAGATGTTAGCCTTTGATGCAAAGAATGGTCAAGCATTCTACACTAAATATTTTGGCACCGGCTCCTTCTCCATATTTGTATAGTAGCAAAGAATTGACAAAATGAACACCTCTAGATCCCTCAGTACCACTAGTTGTAAAAAGAGTTTCTTTACTGGTGTAAAGACTGGTGAACAAATCCAAGAGGAGACAAAACCAAAAACAAGTGGGGGTCAGTACCAAAAACAAACCCATAAAAAATGATTAAGAATATCACAGTGGCAAGGAACCCCAGGTGGGATTTGAGTCAGGAGACCAAAACAGGAGGAAATTTGGAACAGGAAGGGAAGCTAAACAGCTACAGATATGGCATGACACAAAGAAAATGAAGAAAGATTTCCCCTCTAAAAACCAATTAGGAAAAAGATTATAGATACGTTTTTGCTGGATAAACGTTTTGCGTTTTGGCAAAGGAGGATCAGACTGACTATTTAGAACAAGAAGAAGCAAGGGTGCATGAAACCTTGCTGTCAAATAAAAGAAAACATGAAAACTGGACTCGTGGAACCACATCCATGCAGTTGTCCAGGGAGATTCAACCCAGAAGGTGAGATATGGCTGCGCAGTGCGGCATGCTCGATACACTGCCAGTCACATATCTTTTACAGTGGTGCAAGTTGGTCGCTTTGGATCAGCTTGGAAAGGTGGCTCTTGACTCTGGCTGCAAGCTTCATGGTGCCCCTGTATCCACCTGGATTTGTCCACTTCCTGGAGTTGTTGACTGAGTACTTGTTGTGCCATCCTCTCTGGTAGAGTAATCACTCCAGCAGCAGCTGAGTTCAATCCCCCAGGCAAACTATACAGACCCTATGAGGTTACCTCTCAATGGTTTCATGATTTTGATCCTGTTTAAGAGTGATATTTCAAACTCTGTTCATTTGTACTGAATAATAAAACGACATATTTTTTTCACTTGAAGGCCGCCGTAGATCGTTGGACGATAGAGAGGATTGAGCTGATGTGTGATAAAAGTTGCAGTCTGGAACTGCATCGCTAGATGCCACTTAATTTTAGACATTTTAATACTACAACAAATTTGAGTGCTACTCTAATGTAGTTAAGAACCAAAAAACCCACTGGAGGAACTATATAGCTCCTCCAGCCTGGGAAAGCCTCCCCAGGATGAGCTGGAGAGTATTGCCAGGGTGAGGGACATCAGGAATAACCTTCTCGCCTGCTGCCACAGCAACCCGAACACAGATAAGTGGAAGAAAATGGATGGATGGATGGACAGATGGAAGAATGACACAGCAGTGTGTAGGAGGGGAATGCTTGACAGTAACTGATGAGGTTGGGGATTCTAAAACATTCAGGCTGCAGGAAAAAAGAGATTGATATTCTGAGATAATATGCTATTGGTTTAGTCTGCGTCCGATGGTCTGTCTGTCCTGTGTCACAGCAGTTTGACACAGAATAGTGACTCATCATCATCTTCCCTTTGTTTTCCCTCACGCATGTCAGGCCAGAATGATGTTTAAGATATAAACTGCAGGACAGAGCATATAGAATGTGTCATCTGAGAGCGTTGAAAACTCACACACTCTCTGAACATGTTTGTATGATTAAGCTGAGCTAAAGTTCATTCTCTTTAAAGCCCAGAGGATGCTGAGGATGAAGTGCTGTGACTTCTTCTTTGACCAGGCCACAGAGATTTGAAATAACCCCAGAAAGATGTCATTAAAATGCCAAGCCTTCATGGTCAACTACACAAAATAAGTGTATTTCTTTCTGAAGCTTACAGTTCACCATCATATGTTTAAATTTCCTGTCTAAATGGATAGATGCTTCCCTGTTTTTCGAATTCAAATTCAGAAATATTGCATTCTTATGGCGGCAGACTTCATTTGCTGGAATTTAGCAGTCAGAGGTAGCGGGCTTCTTCATTTATTTACAGCCAACTTAATCCGGACAGCCTGAAGTGATGAGGCCGTTAAATGAAATTCATGATGTGTGAAGAGGTTCAGTGTCTTCACTTTTGAACTTTTAATGGATATAAAATACTTCTTCAAGATCAGCACTTGAAAGCAGGAATGAAAATGTCTCCATAATCGAGAACATTAATGTTCTGTAAACACAAGACTCAGACTCAAGCATCTCAATGGTTCAGATTCAGACATTGATCAAGTCACTCCAAAACTTAACCCAGTTGTGTATGAGTTTCAAATCACAGACTGATGTCCTGATGTTGTCATTCAGAATTTGCTGCCAGATAGCAGTATTTGTGTTCCCCTCAGTGGTGGTCAGTCGTCTTGGTGCTGAAGCAGCAAAGCATCTCCTCAACATTCCACTGCCACCTCCATGTTTGACTGTCGGTCTAATGTTCAGTTCAACAGCTCAACTTTCCACTAGGTTTTAGAACATTTTAGAAACCTTCATACACTGATGGGTTTCAATTACCTTAAGGGATTTCTGTTGATTTTGGAATAGTGTGCCACTGATGAGACCTAGGACACAACGCCCTGCTTTTGAAGATGGTCTATTGAAGTGATGATGTGATTGAACCGGGCTGGTACTGATCAAGTTGGGATGAGTCTCAAAGGGGGTGGAGCCTCTTTCAAACAGACCCTAGTTAAGTTGAAGAGCCTTTACATATAAAGAATAAAGTCATCATTTTAAAACTTGTATTTTACATTAAATTGGGTTGGTTTATGTTTAACCTCATTATAGAACCGATACAATTTAGTCTGAGGTACACACAAAAAAAGTACTGTCCAGCAGAGTGTCAAATACGTTTCACAATGCTGTGTACTTAAGGTACTAATGTCCAATCAGGCAGCATCACAGCGTGGGGGCCTCAGAGAGCTTTTTACCACTCAAAAGAGCAGACCACTGATCTGTGACAACTTTCATCACAAACGGAGGTCGGGCTAAAATTAGCATTCCACCACCTCACCACATAGAAGAATCAGAATCAGATTTATTTTCACCTCCATATTAGACTGACAAGCATACATGGGAGCTCCATGGACCATGTTGCATGCCACATTTAAAAACAGACACATAAGAATACATTAAAATCAAAGTATAGCAGCAGGCAGTTAAAAGAAAGTGCTGAAGTATATATACATGCTGTCAGTGAAAGTACTTACTGACAGCATGTATATATACTTGCTGTATATATACATGCTATATTTCATGTACAGTTGGGACATGACAGATGGAACAGTGTACATGAAACCTTGCCCAGAGAGATTGTTTTGAATGAATCTATGGTTTTAATATGAGAGTAAGACGATGTGATCTAGTTTTCTATGCTTTGCTGTGAAGTTGTAATGTCATTCTGTAGTATTGTGTATTGCATTATGAATGCAAAATTTGATGAAACACAATAAACACATCAACAGAATTCCAATAAAAGGAAAATGATAATGGTTGACAGGAACACTGATCATTTCAATCTGGGTAAAATAATAATCCCCTCTAAAGGGACGCATTGATTTCAGAATAACAATGTCAATATTTCAGATAGAATATTTCCCCTCCTTGAGTGTCACAGGACTTGAAATGGCTGTAACTGCTGGAAAGAGATATAAAATCTATCAGGAGCAGGTCAACAGGTGTGACCTTGTACAGAACATTGTCCTAATTTTTTTCACAGAGACAGATTCATGACAACAGCGATGCGTTTTTGAGATGAAAGAGTGGCTAAGGATAGATTTCTTTTACATTTTTATGGCTTTCACCTAAGAACTGATTACATGCGCTTTAAAAATATTAGGTCATTAGGTCATAAGGTCATGCATTCAGATTCTTATTCATGGAGAAATTATAAAAGTAGCCCAGTGTAAAGGTGCAGTGTGTCAAATTTAGGATTATATCTTTGAATTAAGAACATTTTATATTCATAACAAAGTTTTTTGTGTGTATAATAAGATGAAAATATAAACATATTTTTTTTATGTTGGTTGTGAAAAAACCCTTATATCTCCAGGGGGGGTCCTCGTCCACGAAGGCCAAGAATGGACAAACTAAACTCTCTAAAGAGGGGTTTCATGTTTATACTTTGAAGTGGCAATAAGATGATGAATTAACATTTACCCTCTAAAAATAAGTAAGAAATAACATGATCAATACATTTTTACTCGATGAAAGTTTTGACTTTTGACAAATGAAGGATCTTCCTTCAGAAACCACAAGATAATCCACGGAGAGGGAAACCTTGTTGTCAAAGGAAACATGAAGACCTGATCTAAAAAAGATCTAATTAGTATTCCATCCTCTGGAGCCTCATTGAAATGATGGGATCACCACTGCTCAACCTTCTATCTTCTTCTCACAAAGCGCAAAAGAAATCCACATAATAACATCTGACAAGCCGACGCCGAGCAGCAGGCGAAATTACTTTGTGTTTTCTTTTCATCTCCTTGTCTTTGGACCGTTGGTCTTTGTAGAGAGGCGACCAAAGAGAATACTCAAATGTAAAACAATGTAGCTGCAGCGCCGCTCTCATGTTCCTCTCAACTTTCTCTGTGTCCTCTGAGTCTCAGGAGGTTAGAAGCATCCTTTATAGAGCTTTTGAGATAGTGTGCAGACACACTTCACATAAAGGAGGTAATCAAACTTCTTCGGATGTTGAGGAAGATCATAGTAATATTTATCATACAAAAAACCTGTTTAATATTCTCAAGCAAATATCTACCACACAAGAATCTAGTCTACTCTTCTCTATCCAGCAGGCCTGACTACTGTAGTACCGATGCCTGTTCCAAGCTGGTTCCAGAACCATTTCAAAGTTGTTTCAGCAGGTGAACTTTCTTTGGACCGGTTTCGTTTTCTATTGTCTGGAGTTACAAGAGCCATTACATTACATCAGAACGGCACTAGATCCGCAACATTATGTCAAGGAGGCAGTAGATTCATTAATTTCATCACTGAGTCACTAGAAACATGATGTTATGTCACAGGAGCCACACCAGTACGTCACAGTGGCAGCAGATTGACATCATTACATCAGATGCGCATCGTTACATTATAGAGGCACTTGAGCACCATTGTTGTGTCACAGAATCCATGTCATGTCGTCACAGAGCCTTTATAGCCAGGTTAGTTGTCCGAGAAGCAATGTCCTTTCGTGACTGGCACTAGAGCCACTTCCGTTGTCCCTGAGGCTACGTCATTATCCTCAAAGAGGCAGCAGATTGACGTAATTATGTGACAGAGGCACTAGAACCACTTCATTATGTCAAAGAAGCCATGTAATTTTGTCACAGAGGAACTAAGGTCAAATTTTTATGTCACCGAAGCAACACCATTACGTCCAAGGGTCACTAGAGCCACGTTAGTCGTCATGGAAGCCACGTCATTTTGTCACAGGTGCACAAGAGGCATGACATTTCATTTAAAAAGGTAGTAGATTGACGACTATTACGTCTTGTATGTTGGCAGTTTGATTACAGTAAGAGCTGAGGAACCCTTTTCCACCATCTGCAGCAGGTCTTTTCTGTGGTAATATTAGTATTTCTGGTAACCTTTGAAAGACAAAGACTAAATATTTGAAATTTGTGATAAAGATGAGAGAAGGCCTTCACACAGCAGCAAACACATGGACTGAATTTACTTAGTCATTGGGTTTATTTAGTCACAGCTTGCTAGGGCATTGGAAAAATAATTACTTTGTAATTCTTTTAAAATTTTCATTTGGTCTCTCAGTAGCACAGGAATTATGTTTAAATCCAATTTGGTTAAAAGCGATTTAATGAAAACATTTTCTGGATGAGTCGGAACCAAAGCGGGCTCTGATTGGCTCCTCCGGTTCAAATGAGGTAAACCAAAATAGTGGAGGTATTCCATCCTCAATGCAAATTTCTAACTTCACTAAAGTTGAATCGTAATACTGCTGAACACTGGAAAACAGCCAAGCATTGTAATCCTCACTAATGTACTTATGTATAATGTCCTTCTCCTGTACCAGATTTCAAATTGTCAATATACAATGTTTTCAGAAAGCTTTCAGAGCCCTTCACTTTTCTTTGTGCAGTTTAGTATGTTGCAGCCTTATTTTCAAAATTGATTAGATTATATTTTTCCCTCATCAAGCTTCACTTTTCTTCTTCTTCTTCTCCTTCCTCTCTTGGTTGTTCCCTTTCAGAGTCACCCCAGCATAGGTTTTACGCCGGATGCTCACTCTACAAACCATATATGTAAGTAGAAACTGAATTTTAGAACATTGTTTTTAAAAAAACAGACAAGGTTCCCAAGAGCTCATTGACCTCCATAATTATATCCCAGAAAAGTCCAGATCCTTCGTGTTAATGTAATTACTCAAAATATCTTCTTTGGATCGTTTTCAAATTTTATGAGGTAGAACTGGATTGATTCTGGTATAGATCAGTTGTATATTTTAAACACTAGGAGGAGCGTTATCTTCAAAAGTTGTCAGGCCATAATTTCTCAACCGTTAGTCCGATTTATTCCAAGTTTGGTGCATATAAATCAACCTTAGGAGATCTACCTTGTACATATCATATTTTACTCTAACAGTTAATACTTTATTCACTACAAGGGAGCTTTTTAAAAAAAAAAAAAGAAAATTACTGTTTTTTAAATATATATTACCAATTAATTTGAGGAGTTTGATCAAGGTGATTTTTTGTACAATGCAGGTGTTCGAACCTTTTCGAGGGGTTAACACTTTCTGTCGGGGATGACAGCATAAGCCTCGTTCTTAAATGGAAGACGTTTTGAACAACCAGAACTTCCTAGAGCTGGCTGCCGGGCCAAAATGAGCTAAGTTGGCTTAATATCGTCGGCGACCAAAAACCTTTTTGTCTCTCCGGCTGGGCTCCAGAGATCCTGCCTGTAGATGGGATAATTTTGAAGAAGGTCAAGCATCAAGGACCCAAATACAGTTATATTTTAAGAAACAGAGCCAGACATGGAAAAAATGAATTTAATGACAGGATTGGGAACAAATTGATAGATCAGGATAAATTGGAATGATAGAAAAAAGCACCATGTGTAACGAATATACAAGCAAAGTGCTTCATCAGCACAAATAAGGATCTGATCATTTATTAGGCTGGATCTGAGGTTCATGCAGTTCTTGGGGGAGGTACTCAGATTTCTTTTCCAGACTCTTGAGATGATCTTCTGCTGCTCTGTCATCATCCCATGTAATCCTTGTGAATGGATGCAAGATCCTCTGAGATATTGTATATTTTGTGATTCTGTTAATTAGCAGCGCCAGAGACTTGATGCTCGACTGTATTCTCTGTATAAATGAAGAAAGGCATCTTCAATCAGTGTCAGGGCTCCATGTCTGCTGTAGAACTGTACAATCCAGTTCTTCTAGTAGGAACAAGGCTCTGATCAGGCAACTGAAGAGCAGATTTTTCAGTTATTTAACCTTTCTCGAAAAAGATTCTCAGCAAGTTCTAACTCCTGCCAAGACAATACATAAATATGGAAAATGTCAAAGATCACCTTTAAAATTCTCAGAACAGGAAAATAAGGAGATAAAAATCAAACATACAGAGTTTCCTGCACTGTAAGCCCAAATGCTCGAATTGATTGATTAAAAGTAATTGTTGAGTTATGTGATAAAATTTGTTCAGAATTTCTATCAATTTAAAAATGTTGGCTTGGATAGGTTGTTTTTTTCAAGTCCTAATTAGTCCCGCTGAGGTGGTCTCATCCAGTGCTCAACCAGAGAGTAAATACGTCTTTCCCAAAATGTCATCATTCCTTTATCTGCCGTTCTTTTGTCCTTCCAGCCACGTTAAGACACAGAGCGACCAAACGGATGGATACAAAGAAGTGGAAAGGCTTTTAATCCTGAGAGGTGAGCACAGCTCTGTGGGGTTCAATGCATGCAGCATTATTATCACCTCATGGTCACACCTCAGGATGTTAGACATTAGAACACATCATCTAATGCAGCAGACATTTAGTTCTTTCAACAGATAGTCATGTAATAAAAAAAAACATTCATGTTTCATTAACGAACATAATTATGTTTTATATGCTTAACACATTTAATTTATTTAAACTTTTTTGTACATTACTTACAATTATGCAATTCCAAAATCATTTAATACATCATAAAATTACTCCTTTACTTTCATTGACAAAGATGTAATTATTTATTTTTTCCAACATACAAAACAATCAAGTAATTCAAACAACTCCACAGTTCATTTCTAAAAGTGTGTTGTCTGTCTTGCTTTGAATGAACTTAATGAATTATTCATTGAAACAAATTCCATATTATTTAATTGGTGTCTTTCAGTACTAAGCAATTATGTTGGGTTCAACTTAATGTACTTAAGTTGGGTTAATGTAATTGATTAGGGTTGATGAATGTTACATAGCCACAAAGGGGTCCCAAATCAATGTAATACCAGTGCCGTGTCCAAGCTTGGTACTAGAAATACACTGATTTGGCTCAACAATGTAAACCTTATGATGAGCCAATGGAGCCGCTTGGAGTTCTGCTAGATCAGGAAGTTACAGCGAATAGCTGACTCTTAAACAATGAGCTGAATCTTAAACAATGAGCTGAATCTTAAACAATGAGCTGAATCTTAAACAATGAGCTCCACCCTCTGCAAGGTGAATTCAAGTTTCTTCGTTCTGGGCGCAGATTTACTCTCCCAAAGTGCAGAACAATGCGCCATAGAAATAGTTCTATTCCTGCAGCCATTATTGAGTGGAACAAGTAAGAACATCAATGAGATTTTTACTGCCTGATGCAGACTTATTTTTTTTTTTTTATAAATGTTTAACTATTTAATTATTTATTAGCTATTTGGAATCCTCAAGCATGAATCCTCATGTTTGTTTGCATTTTTATGTCTTTTATGTCTATTGATTATGTGATACCCCCTGCAAACAAATAAAGTAGCCTGAACAGGACACGTTGAAATTCTCATTGGACCAACAGGATGTCAATATTGGATTCTCGTTGTTGATTGGTTAAGGAGTACAACCTCCCCTTGGAATCTGATAAAAAAAAAATAAGAATTGAACCTGCCTCCTGAGGAGGATAAGCCTGTCCTACCCTGATCTCCATTTCTCACATAAATGGAGTGCATTGCCTGTCCTGTAGGAGTCGCTGTTGAAGAATAATCTGAATTTAAATTTTTTTTTTCTTTCTAAAGATTATCTAATAATATATAAGTATTTAATCAATTATACTGAGGTTTAGAAATAGCTTATTTCAACCAATTACTCTTTTTATATGTCGATCTGCCTCCTGCCTCTCAAAGACAGAGGAGGACCAGCCTCTTGCCTCTAGTAGCAACATTAATACCCTGGTCCCCTCAGTGAGTGTGATAGATAATAATAATAATAATACATTTAATTTATAATGCATGGTAGCTGTGAGGAGAGGGGCATCCATTGGAGCCGTGAGAATGGAGTCCAGGCATCAGTCACTGTCAGTACATCCTTGGAGAAAGACTTTGGACTGCTATTAAGGATTCAGTGGACAAAACAACACTGACTGTTGCGGCCCTGAACCGGCACCAGGTGCACATGGCCTTGTTCTGCCCTTCAAAATCCTCACTTGGATTTTAAGGCCACGTATGAAAGGCATTCTGGACAAGCGGAACGAGTGATCAGAGAGGCGCGCCAAGCGATTCTGAACAAGCCCTAAGGCACATGTCAAGACTCCCGTCGTTAGAAGCCGAGAGAGAGAATCACCGGCCGATCAAAGTAATAAAGCTCACAACATGGAACGCCTCACAGACATGCTCTCATGCTAATAAGTTCAGATGAGCCTTCTCCCTGCATTCTCACATCCTCGCATGGCGATGAATCTCAAAGGAGCCCCCTGACCTCGCTACCAATAAGTTATGGTTCACATCCCAGGAGGCAGTGAGCTGGAACGCTCCTCAATACAATGTAAGGGGACAAGCGTGGAGATTGTTCTCACCTGTGAAGGACAAGCGAGGCAAATCTCTCACACATAAGCAGAATGGGTACTGGCATCACCTGTTAAAACACACTGTTTAAGACTTTCCTTAACTTCAAAGTGTGAGGGTTTCAGGGGCAACGCGAGGAGGAGGAACCAGGTCTCTGTGTTCATATTTAATTAATAATGTGGGTTTAACGGAGCGAGGAGAATATGTCAGCGGGAGAACAGCAGCCTCCTGCAAAACAACACCTTAAAGACACATCTTTAATAATTTATCAGTGCTTTGGTTCAACCAGCAGCCGTCTGGTGTGGGTGCACTCAGAGAAGGCTCTTATGGACTTTAAAGAAGACCTTGCTTGTCACTGGGAATGGCTGCATAATTGATTCTGTGAATAATTAGTCCTTTGAAAATGCCGTCGTTGGTCCACTGAGCAATTAACACGGTATGTGTATAATGTGAGTCTGTGTGTGTTTTTACTAATTGCTGTTTTTTGTTTGAGGGCGAGAGACAGATAGAGCTGAGTCATATGTAAATACTTCTGTTGGAGTGAAACTTCATTCTGGTTGGCTTGGCAACAACACAGTTAGTCAGTCATTTATAGATCCAATATCTCAGACTCTATATTCTCCACGCTCAAACTGTTTAAAAACTTCTTCTTTCCACATTCTTATACTCGACATAGGTGTGTCAGTCCTTCCTGGGATTCAACTCAGCGGAAGGGAAAGAGAAGGTGTAGACGGTGGAAAACCTAAACAGGTAAAAAAAAAAATGAGGGCAGGCTGGTATTTCAAGAAGTGGGCTTAACAAACTCTGACTTAGTGAGTGAACTCGGGCTTGACCAAGCCTGAGTTGAGAAACTCTGGGTTTCCGGTTTCAGAAATGCTGATCTGAGTTGGTTCAATCAATTCTGAGTTAGTTACCTCTGACTCAAAATCATGCATGACAACGATGGAAAGCCATCATCAATATAGCTCAGATACTGTTATTCATTATGCCAACCAGTGCAGCGATATGGTCGTCGTGTTTGACGCCATAGAAGCATGAATGTTTAATGAGCTCACATTAAACTTTTTTTTTTAGAAAAAAAAAAACTGTTTCATCAGAGAAGGAGGGAAAACTGGCGTGGGACAAAAAATTGCTGCCTGAGTGAATCTATCTACTAGTTTTATTGAATTTCCTCTGAATGTTGTGTGCCAAGTGGCAGAATGACACTCTGGGACAGAGATCCCATGTGATCTTAGGATCCGGTGTTTCATGGCAGTAGTTTAAGTGTGCTTTCAATCCAGCCCTTTATCCAGATCCACTCCAAAATTTGCTATCCAAAACTTTGTATTTCGTGGAGTCGTACTACTTGAGAAACAAACATGGCAGAGTTAAAAAAACAACAACTCCATAACTGGACTCTCCTACAGGCTACAACTGTCTCACACAACAAATTGATTGTAAGTAATTGTAATTGGTCCGATCATTCAACCTCGTAGAACATGTGCTGCAATCCGTACCCACTCCATTACTGCTTTTTGTAGAGTGTTTGTGTAGAGTCTTACTCATCAAGGTCTCCTCTAGATGTAAAAAAAAAAAGAAGGAAGTAAAGAATAATAATGAAAGTTGTGAGTTGTATTAGAGTTGTGCTTCTTGAAAACAAGTTTCTACTCCTTGGTTAGTTTAAGTTAAGCCTCACCTGAATTACACACCCCAGAAAAACTTAAAATAGTTCCACAACTATCAGGTATGCTTGCATAACCTGAAATGATTTATTTACAGTGTCAGTAACATTCCATCTGTTGCTGTGTGTGAGTAATCTGTGATTAAATACAGATTATAACCTCTAATTATTTTTTTTTAATATAAAAATGCAAAAGCATCATGAAAAAAGACAATTAATGGATTTGCTCAAAACCTCTAAGATAACTTCTGCATCAAATTTGATAGAAACACCAGAAAGTCCATTTTATTCTAACGTTTTTTGTGGAAGAGGGCCAGGAAGAAACTTTATTTGGCACAGCTAGATAGTCAGTAGACCCAAATCCAGAATACCACCTATCTGCACTAGGGGGAGCTATATGCACATACTACAACTATTGTCAATGACATAAACAGATGTTTATATTAAAATCCATCATTGAGCACAGTAAAATGGAAGAACTAGGTAGAAGCCCGATTATGGGTCAGTACCTTCTCATGTGCATGGAAATAAGAAGTAAATATGGAATTAAGGGGCATTTTATTGATTTTTCACATCATTCATTCGGAATAAAAGAAGTTAGCGTAAAATGGTACTTTATTTGTTCAAGACAGATGGAATTGCACCAGCCCAGACTCTCATCATCTTACACAAACCGTGGAGACATTCACCTCACTGTTGTTTAGAATCCAGTTTTTAATATTTAAATGAACTATAAAAAGCACATTAAAACATTTTCTCATTTGAGTTACAAAAAAATGGGTCACCAAGAATGGTTTCTCATTGCATTCACAGAAGGATCGAAACAGTGGATGTCTAACAGTTAACCGTAATTCTCTCTCTTAAAAACAAAAAAAAAGGAAATCCCCACCCAAAATACATAATTGCTTAACCAAGGTATATACAGGGCATCTCTCAGGTTATCAAGAAGGTTTGAGGTATACAACCAAAATAAAAAGCCTGTCAGGAAAAACCCCCCAGAAAAAAACAACAAATAGAATTAAATAAAGGATAAAAATGAATGATGTAATTGCTTCCTAATGGCACAGGATCAAAACATTAGTGGGAGATGTTGCCTCAAGCTTTGGACTCTCAATATATTATATACAAATGGGCATACGGTCTAATTATTTAGCACTGGAGAATTGTTTGAATGATTCCTTTATTTGCTTCGTGACAGGTACACAGAATGTGTTTGAAAAAAAAATAGACCAGAATCTTAAAATTTATTTGATTGAATGAAAATATTGCAAGAACCAGAAGATACACATGCAAGTTTTGAAGTGGATTCAGAGATAAAAGTATTGTACAAAATAATAATTACATTTATTTTTTTAATAATTCTCAAAATACACCTTATTTCTTAGCACCTCTTTAGACTTTTTGTGTGTTTTCTGAGCAAGCAAGCACCATTGTAGTCGTTTTTTTTTACACAGCACCTGGATAATCCTGCGTCTCTTCGTGTCGCCTTGGTTACCTCTAATACACCCTCCTCTGCCACGCTTTCAAATGTCCTTCACCTTTTGTTCCATAAGTCATGTGGTTCGAGCCCTACGAGGGCAACAAGTATTTTCCTGGATTTTTCACGTACATACATGGAAAGACATGTTTGCTCTTATTCAAAACTTGCATGTGGCATAGAAAAGGGTGCAGGGCATGAAAATGGGCTTTGGGGCTTTGGCTCAACTTGACTTTCTTTGCTGGTCCTTTTTTTCTTTTTTAGTGTGTTTTTAATTTAGCCAAGGAAGCAGACGGGCCCAACTTCAAACCCAAACTTCTGGTTCGGGTCCCCAAAGTCAGTTAACATTACGTCGATGATCGGAACCTGATCAATTTTGGGAGTGTTTATCTCCATCACAGTCTTTCCATAGCCTTTCCTCGTCTGCAAAAAGAAAAAAAAAGACACAAATAGTTAGCAGTGCTCCCAAGAAATTAAAGTAGCAGGCTAATCAGTAGCCAGCTGTATGTGATGCAGAGTGCCAGAACATCTGGGGGAGGGAGGGGATCGTGCTACCCATACATTTTTCCTTTTACAATCGTGCTTTTTGGTGCATTGTAGTACATCTTAGATTGCTTAATTATTTCCTTTTTTGAAGAGGAACATTTTTAAATGTGTACAATTTTGATATTAAATGTATGATGCGCCTGACACTCCTTTTATAATTCTGTATTATCAAAGCACCCTTTAATTGTGACAATTGTGTTTCATCTGACAAATTTTAACCGGGGAATGCCTGACATAAATGCTGTGTGCCCAAGTTATATAATCATGTGTGCACAAGATAAATTCAGCATTGTAAATGCAGGCCCGTTCTTCAAAGACCACAAGTGAAACCTGAATGCCTGTGTGCCTTAATTATGTGCAGCAAATGATTTCTGCTGATGACAATACCACTTCTACATGCAAGAGAAGTTCAGTTTGAGTTAGATTAATTATTTGATCGTGCAACCTATTTTTTTTTATGTTTATAGGTTTTTTTTCCACCAGCAACAGTGAGAGAATGTGGAATGTCTGCTTAGAAAACACGTAAATATGACATATAAAATGAGTGAATGTTGTATAGTTGCTTCGTGTCCCTCTGGATATGTGAGAATAAACTTCATCCCTGTGTGACTGAACCTTTCAGGTCTCTTATCTCTGACTTTTTGATCAATATCTGCCACTACATGCGCAGGATAAAATAATCTTCCTATGGGACTTCGGGGCTCTGCAGGATAAAAAATATCTTCAAAAGTTTTAAATTTAAGTGGTAGAGATAGCAGCGCCCTTCAACCTGTACCAGCGCTGTGGTGTGCCGGGATCTGAGTCTGGACTGAGTCTCACGTTGATCGGATACTACATTAGCAATGGAGTTCAGATGAACAATTTAATAATCAGAATCTAGTCATCAACCAGATTACTATGTATTTAGTATGATTGAGGGGCAGATGATAAGATGCATTCACAGCACACTGGAATATAACATGTAAAAACTCAATTAAAGAACTAAAAATAAAATATAATTGAATTTGTCTGGAAAGTAACCAATGGAGGGGCACTTAGTAATCAGTGGAATCACTGCAATCTGAATTGGACGAGCAAATTCTAGAAAAAGACACATTTTGCCACACTTTTCTTATCTTCATGCTGCTCACTGGGCGGTCCATCAATTTCCTGTAAACGTTCGCGGCTAGGAAACCTTAGCTAATGTGTGTCTGAGAGGGTTTTTTCACTGTCATCAGGTACAATCATAGCTTTCTACCTCTCCCTGTTACACTAATGTGATTTCATTTTAGAAGTAATAGCTCTGTTTAGTGAGTGGCAAATGGATGAAAACCTGATTACACCCTTTCAAAATGATTGCTGCATTTATTGGAAACAACACAGGTGAAAAACCTATTGCGGAGGGATTTTTTTACCCTTAATTCCTATAGCCTGCTTGGATTTTCTTCTTCTTTGGGCTGTTACCCTGTCTTCAGCATTTTCTCAATGAACTGCATGTCCTCTTTCACCACACCCAGAAACCTCCTCCTTGATCTTCCCCTTTCTCTGCTGCCAGGTAGCTCAATCACCAGCATCCTCCTACTAACAGATCCACTATCCCTCCTTTTCACATGTCCAAACAATCTCAATCCTGATACATTTACTTTGTCTCCAAGACGTCTAACCTGGACTGTCCCTCTGATATGTTTATTTCTAATCCTGTCCATCCTCGTCACTCCCAAAGAACATCTTAACATCTTCAACTATGATATCCCCAGCTCTATCTCTTGCATTTTTGCTCAGTTTCACTGCCTGACCTCATCTGTCAACCTGTCCATCACCATAGCAAACAAGAAAGGGCTAAGAGCCAATCCTTGATGCAGTCCCACTTCCTTTCTTGAACCCATTTGTCTTCCCTACCGGACACCTTAACACTGTCACTACTGTCACACCTACTGCTCTCAGACACATCATGCTATATGTGTGTAGCTTTATACAAAGCTCATACATATCCTACTCGGATACCTCATCAGAAAACATGAAGCTGAAAGACATTAAATGTGGTTAGAAAGAGTATCTTACCGCACATCCGTCTGAGACGGCCTTGATATAAGGATTATTGTCATAGGACATCTCCTCGTCGTTGGCGCCCAGGAAGCGTAGAGCCTTGTCGTAGTTGTCGTGGGTGTCATCGTGCCATGCAACAGATTGGTGGCAGCTGTAGGTGAAGTTTTGCCTGGCCGAGGCGGTCAGTAGTCTGAGGAAGGTCATCTGTACCATATTTATCGAGCTTCCTTCTGCGTCAACATAGGAAAGCTGACGGGGTGGAACCAGAAGAGAGTTCAAGGTTTATCGACATGAGGGTGATTAAGTAGGTCAAAGGTCATTGACATTTTGCCAGACAGAATGAAAACATGCTTTGAGACATTACGACATTGCAGCCTAGCTTTTAGTTATGATGCTATGGATTTATACTGCTCGGGGATTTCACATGACGCTTCTGTAGAATTAAGAGTACCGTCTAGACCTGCTGTTTCTGGAAAGCACCTTTTTAAAGTTCTGCATTCAGATGACAAAGTTGTGATACACAAAACCACATCAATGAGTTAAAACACTGTAGTTGCTATGCCATGCTAGTAGTGTGTAGTGAGTAGTGGAGATGATGCCTGATCTCCTCTGATCAGAGTAACGCTACAGTCTGCTGGAGGAGCGTTAATGAACTTAGAGTCTGCAGCACAAACAAAAACAGATAGTCTGACCATCTGCATTTATTGTTCTGTGTGGGCGTTTTAAAATGTAACTCCTTGTTTCATAAATTTGCGTTGTACCATTTTATATGAAAATGGTCTTTCTGTCTGTAGCAAAATATCAGCATGACAGCAGTTTGATAGAATGGGCCACAAATGTCCATTATTTCTGAGTACAGGAAGCAGTAACCAATGTTTAGGCTGATGCTAAATTCTGAGGCATCCAGCTCGAATCCTCTGTGAGAACGTTTTAATGTTGCCGTCTTAGTATGATGAAAATTCGAACAATAAATGGATGGATCTTAATGAACTAAAATCTAATCTGTGCCCTGATTAAAGAATATCCCTGACACTTTCTTTTTCCCTCTAATGGCACAGCCCAAATGATCGAGGCTAAATTGATGCTATGAGAAGCAGTTAATGGCTGAAGTCTGGAGGAGAATTTAAGAAAAATAATGAATGATAAGAGAAACCAATTTAATATGATGCCTCAACTTACCATTTTACCACGCTTGAATTCACTGAACCACGATCCGGGGAGTTCTTTGGGCCAGGAGGATATTCTGACCTGTGTGCAAAGATGCAGATCATATTATCATAGTGCATCGTCACGAGTGGCATCAGAGTTCATCATCTGGAAGATAAATATAACAGGTTTGTTCTTAAATATCTTTGAAATGTATGTTTCAGAACTTTAGGCAGTCAAATCCATCTGCAGTTTTTTTCTTCTGGTGTTTTTTTTGCTGTTTTTGACTCAAATCTACCCTAAAGCATATTGAATGACTTCCTTTGACGGCTTCTTCTGCTCTCTGTTGAGGTCTTGATCTAGCAGGATGTGCTAATATTTGATAAGAAACAGCCATTCATGCATTATATATGTGTGTAAATTAATAGTCACTCACTCCATTAGACTTCTTATCTGGATAGATGCAGGTTTCGCCCCCAGCGGTGAAGTTACAGTAGACTTTGAAGGAATCCCCGGAGCAGCCTTGGTTCGGATCAATCCAGTATTCGCCTGAGGAGAACCAAGCATACTCAAACATCCTTTTCTTCAAATGTCCACAGAAAAAGGCTCAAAGCCTCTGCTCACCCTGTATCAAATCCTACGTCAAAATTTGCTTTACAGCATTTTACTGCTCATTTTCACAGCTTATATGAAATGTTCCCACAGCGCCCAAAGCAAGGTATCACTTATGCGCATGAACAAAATGAGCGATTGGAAATCTTCAACCAATCCATTCTGCTGCTGCGACGGTGAAATCCCACAAAGGCATAGAAACCATATAGAATTACTTAATTAACCTACCAACACTGGACCGATATTCACCAAAATAGACGAACCAAAGGAATAAAGTTCTAATAATGAGAAAAAACAGCTGTCATTTGTGTAGATCCCAGGAGGACACATGCACAAAGTTTGTAACGTGAGCACAAACGTAGTAAAACATGCATGTCAGTAAGATGAATGTGCGTATTAGTCAGTAGTTTTTTTCTTATTAATTAAGTGGTGTTATAATTTACGGCAAGACTGTATTTTACAAGTAACAGAATTATGTTTTAATGTAATGATATATTACATATATATAATAGATGTATGGTTATATAGGACATATATATCAGATATATCCTTATATATCTGCTGTATGTAGCACATACATAGCATAAAAACAATTATAAGTATTATATGATGCTATTATAATAGATGAAATATTATCATATAGCAGATATATAGATATATGATCGTTTAGTAAATGTTTAGTAGATAAACAAATCATAGGTAAGGACACAATGTTAATACAGTAACAACCCATAGGACATCAGGAAGGCATGAACATGCTGACTAGTTAATTTAAACTTGCTTGCTAATCTCTAATATTATTTTGAGACATTTGAGACAGCCTTGGAAAAAGAGTGAAAATGACCCGGATTTGACATCTGCCATTGTACTGAATGGGATATTTTGTTTAAAAAGGCTCCCAGTGGGAGGTTTAGATAAAACCAAAGATGTGTGCACACGTTGTAGAGATGAACTGCAAAGATCAGCTCATTTTGATGCTGCAGTGGAAAGACAGTTCATCTCTGCCACATGTTCTATTTTGATCCCCTAAAGTTTGAGGCCATGTTGGGCTTGAACCTAATCCTTGAATACCACTTTAAATAATGTTCAACATGATAATGTTCGGTATCTATTCATGCCGCACAAAACCACCTCTATGGCCTGATAATTATTTCTTCACTTCATCAGCAAACCAAAGCAAAACCGTGTAGCGCTGTCTGCAGGCCCATTAAAATGGTTGAAGACAAGGGGTTTCATGGGTTTATCCAGATTATCTCAGCTCAACACGGCATACCTCTCGCCCTCTAGGAAACTGCATGAATTGTAAAGCAGTGTAAAGGTCTATCTTCCAGAGCATTTTGTCGCTGTCGACATTCCCTTTTATTGATGATTTTACTCGAACTGGTCTTGATGTTTCGGTCTGCTAATTAGGTCTGCAACTCATTGTGGATGCGGGCAGAGAATGATCAAAAATAAGATGACATGTTGCTAAGTAAACTAGAAAATTCCAACTGCGAGAAGAGCCAGAACTCGCACGAGGGATCATCTGGCCTGAGAATGCTTTGGAAATGTCTGAGATGAGCTGGAGAATGTTGCTGGGGAGAGGGTAATCTGGAATACACTTTTACGCCTGCTGACACTCCGATCCGACTAGAGAAAGGAAACGGAATGGGAAAGAGAGTCCCCCGCTACAGGAAAAACTCAGTGGTCGCCAATATGGGCAGACCATAATAACCTCTATCATGGGTGAATCAGAGCAGACTGGCATGTAGTCACCATACATTCAATCAAAACAGGTTCCTCCTTTGATGATTACTACTTAGCACTTTGAGATTTGATCCAAATGTAAAGTGCGTTATAAATTAAATGTATTATTATTATTACTAGTATTTTAAATCACAAAACCTATTATTACAGAGTTTCTGTACTTTCGATCCATCTTACCGTCTGGAAACTCTGGGTGGCAGAGCTGCAGGTCTTTGCATGTTCTTGCCGGGTTGTTTTCTGTACCCATGGGGTATTTCATGCGCTCAATGTCCTGCTTCAGGTTGTTGAGCGAGCCGAAGATATCCTCCATACCCTCGCCGTAGTCCAAGATGGCTGCGTCTGACTGCATGCCACTGGAGCGCTTGGTCTTCTTGGGTGACCGGATAGGGAGGGGCTGGATGACTTCGCCTGGAGGGCCCTGTAGGGTGAAAGGATATTTAAATGTCATATTAGTTGTTTTACAGTGCTACAGGACTATGATTGGTATCCGGAAGGGTGTGAGGTACTTACAGGAAGTCCAGGAGGACCGATTGAACCAGTGTCTCCCTTAGGACCAGCAGGACCCTAAGATAAAAACATGGTCCAAAACATTTTATCCAAGATCCATCTGACATACCCAGAGATAAACAGTTCTTTAGAACATTAATAGTACTCACACTTGAACCTTTAGAACCCTTAGGACCTTGTGGACCCTACGTGAAACAAAACACAAATTCAGAAATTTGGTCAATCAATCATCAGTGGAAGATGAATGACAGACTGGATTAAGACTTACCGGTAGACCAGGGGAACCCGGGGGACCAAGAGGACCTGAAGATCCACCAATACCCTGTGATAAAATGAAAGTAAATATACATTTAATTATTATTAATAATTATTTATATCTACATTTTTAGGGGAACTATGTAAATTACGTAATTAATTCTTAAAATTAAATTTATTGTCATGACCCTGTTTTCAGTTATTTAATCTTTTTGTGCTTTACTGTTTCCTATTTTATTTTGACAGTGTGTCTATCCACGTTGACTCTAAAATTCCTGTAATTATCTCTTGGATTGTTTATTAGTTCTTCTGTTTTATCCTCTCTATTCCTGCAGTTTTCCTCAATAATATGTCACTCAGATATTCAACAACTTTCTGTCAGGAAATGAATACAAAAGTTTAATTTTCATGCCTTGAGGTAATTATATCAAATTGAGTGAGAACTTCTGCTATGACCAAATAGGCTATTGCGATTTCATTAGGCTTAATCTCCAGGTGTTTCAGCCGATAGATAAAACAACTGTGCAGCTGAGGGTTAGAAGAGGAAACAATAGCATATTCAGTGTAGATTTAAATATGGATGAAGGCTGTCATCAGTCCTTTGTTGAGGTTCATCCTCCATTCAGTGGAGCCCACAGGTTGCATGAATGAGTGTTTTCCACGCATTCGTGTTCATTTCGTTCATTTCTCCACCCTAATGTTAAGGTGGCGTCTTTGTCATCCCAAGGTGTTTGTAGGATAATGGAATGACCAACCAATTGGAGAAGCTTTGGCTCTCGCTCTCTTTCTCTCAGTCACTCTTGGCTTTTGTTCTCAGTTTTCATTGTTGCTGCTTGTTTTTTTTCTTCAAAATGACAACTTTTCAAACTTTTGAAAACAGGTTTTTTTTTCCAACTGTTGGAACAGCAAATTACACAGTTGTTGTTACCGTGTAAATAGATGAAAGGAAATTCTCTGAAAGATGTGATGAAACTTTGTGCAAGACTATTACATGTCCACGCATCCACAGAACACCATCAGAAATATTGGTGGTATCTGGCAGTTCTGCAAATAAGTTGACAACAATAAAATGATCCTTTTGCACACGGATCCGCAAAATGACAACAGTGAAAAATCTAGTTTGTATCCCATGTCAGTGGTTGGTGGTGTAACTTTTCAAGGAAGGGCAAGTGCAATATACTGGAGTTGGTTATAAATCAAAAGTTTCCATTTTATGTGAAAACCACAAGCGTGTAAACAGGCCCCTTTGTACGATATTGTCTTGGTCAGGATAGACGAAGAGCTCTGTCGGATGGTCCTCTTTGGTGGTCTGGTTTGACTGTGTGGCTAAAATGTAGGTGCGCTCCTGGGTGATCTGGTTTGCTAAATGAATTCAGTGATTATTTAATAAAATTAGAGAATCATTATTGCATCCCTTGTATTATATTGGCCCTTCTTTTATAAGTTAAGCCAAACTTTGATTGAGGGTCATAGCATACACAATGCAAACAATTGTAGTCTGATTACAGTTGGTTTCTGATCCAAAGAAAATGACCAAAATGGATGCAAGTGGAAATAAAAACTTAAGCGTTAGAGTCATATTCAATCAAGTTGTTCGAGATACTCATTGGAAAAAAGGGTAAATTCAAAAAACGTATAGATATGCTTTTATATTGACCATTTCTACGTTGGAGTATATCAAAAGTCACATAAGTAGAATTGTTATTTTTGAAAGTATGAATGAGTAATCCACTAGAGTACAGTAAATTTGTGCAGAGTGTGAGCAGAGCTCAGCCTCACTGCAGTTCCGTTATTCGGTGGACTTCTAATTATCAGCAGGTGATTGCAGCTACGGTGGAAGGGCAAAGGGACTAAAAAAGGGCATAAGGTAGAGGGCAAATAGCCCAGAAGAGCATCAGGGGAATGAAGTCATCAATTACTTACACTGTCGCCCTTGCCACCAGGAGAACCTTGGGTTCCAGGCAAACCTCTGTCTCCCTTTTCTCCTTGCTCGCCGGGGGGTCCAATCAGGCCAATCAAACCTGGGTGACCCTGCAGGTCAAGACCAATTGTGCACACACAAGGAAAAAGGAGAAAAGTTAACAGCAGTGTCCGATTTTAAAAGTAATTCAAGCATTTGAGTCTCTGTAGCAACAGAAAGGAAGAGGACGACACAACGATGATGAATATGAAAAATACCAACTCTAACTAGGTCCCTATGAATTTACAGTGTTTGAAACATGGTAGCTTTTAAAGTCGCTCTTTCACATTATAATGGCAGTGTTTGGGAGGGAAATTAGATAGAGTGACGCGAGCTGTCTGAATATCCACTGCAGATAAATCTCACGAGCCAATATAACAGCAGCCGTATAGAAAAGAGCAAGATTAGATAGATTAGAGTGATGCATCACACTCAGCTACATTCAACCAAGTGAGAGCTTTTCCTGTTGAGGCAGCTATAATTCTGGTTCCTAAATAAGCACGCTGCTTTTAAAGTCAAAATGATTTGCTGCAGAAAATTCGTGCAGATCGTGAGCATCTTCGGACTCAGATCCAAGTCCTTTCAATGGCGCCACTCACCTTTTCACCCTTAGAGCCGGGGTCACCTTTGAGACCAGGAAGACCAGGAGGACCCTGAAGAACAGCAGCAGAAGTTAAAAATCACATTTCATGGAATTCCTTCTTTTTTTTTTTAAATCACATGTTGTTTTTAATGAAGAATCGTCAATTTAACGGAGCATAACACACTCATGATTGTAGTCCTTGAAAAAAGGTTTATAGTATATCTTCTTTCATGGTAATTGTGGTTACTGTAATGTCTTATGCATGGTTGACAAATTTTAAATAAGGATTTTTTTTGTGTGTGTGGGCACTCCCACATGACATGAATAAACAAGACAACAGTTCCCTGGAGGCAGAATGAAAATAAGGGTCTGTTACTATTCTCATTGAATTCTCGGTGACAAGTATGCTCTATGAAAAAGTTCTATATGCATATATTGATTATTTGGTATTTCAAATTGCCAGTAACATTTCTCCAAATAGTATCCCAATCTAATCTTTGGCCCCATTCTGATTCTTCCCTAGCTCTTCAACCAAAAAACTTAGCAAACTAGGGAGGCAGAAAACCCTGAGGCTGAAAAATCAGCAGAAGTTGATTGTAGAAACTTCTGTCAGAAGGAGAAAATATCCTCCAATGCCAGTTAAATAGATAAATAATAAGAGAGATGGAGAGAGATAAAGAGAGAGAGGAGCGTACTGTGAATACTTACCATGGGACCAGGTGGACCATCTTGTCCGTTGGAGCCGGGCAGTCCTTGTTCGCCCTGTGAAAAGCCAGTCAATTGCAGTAAGCATTATGGGCTGCTTTATTTGCTCTGACCTGTCATTGATTTTCTGTGCTCATCACAATGATTAATCGCCCAAAGAGGGAAAAAACAGTGCTGGAATAAACAAGCAAAACTAACATATACACCAAATGGGTGTATTGACTATTCCATGAAGTCTATAATCATGCCATGGTGGGTGTGTGTTTGTGTGCGTGTGTATGTGTATGCAGGAAAAGGTCATAGTTGAGGCAGAGACTTACGACAGGGCCGGGGATTCCGCGCAGACCTTCCGGACCAGTTTTTCCTGAAGGTCCTTGGGGTCCAACCGGTCCTGTTTTACCTGCTGGTCCTTCAGCACCTGCCTCACCCTGTACGTGGATGGAATAAGGTACAATAAAGAAAAGTGCGGCTTTGGACCAAATAAAATAAAAATAAATCCAATTAGTTAAATTTGTTAGTTTTTGTTCAATTATAGTTATGATTTGGTGAAAACATAAAGTTCGATTTAAGTTTAACTGAAATAAAAAATTAAACTTAATAAATCAAAATGTTATTTCATATAAAGATTGTATATCATTTTATTTTACTACTACTAGTTTCAATGTCATTTTCAGATACATATTTATTAATTTTCATGAAATTTGCTTTTATTGTTATTATTCGGTATGATGTGTAGGCTGATGAGAGAAAACATTTATTTAAATAATTTTAGCATAAGGCTGCAACAAAAAATGAGAAAAAGCATAAATAATTAAATAATTAAAAAATGTTTGTTACTGGTGTAAAATAAAGCATTGTATATGTGCAGCACATCTTGTTTTCAGGATTCTACTTCTAGCTGTACGTTTTGCTGGGATAGTGTGTCTGGGGTACGTAAAGGCTGACAACAAACAACAGGCTGAGTTATCAAGAGCTCCTGTTCCTCTATAGGTTTACATCAGACACAACAGTGGACGGTGCTAAATTCGTTTTAAGGTCCGCATAGAACAATTCTGTGGCGGGCTGACCGATTGCACATTTTTACCGTGAGGTATTTATAGCAGAAAGCCTCTGAAGCTCTCTCCATTTGAATTACAAGCTACAACAGCTAAAGCAACATTTATTTATTTATTTTATGTTTTTTTCAAACCCTTTTGTTAAGGAGCATTATTATGCTTTGACCCCTGCCACGTCATGAAAACTGCCAAGGACATGTTCAAGAACGATTTCCACCCACAAACATTATAAAACATGTATTTCATTGATTCTGCCTTTGCACAAAGTAAAAACTCAAACGTACTCAATAAAAAATGCTTGGTGTTATAATAAGCCAAATAATGGGTTGATGGTGTTTGGTAACAGGTTGGATTCGTTTGACCAAACACTTGATCAAAATAGTGACCCCGCAGAAGGGGTTGGAGTAAGCGTGAAATCGAGGTTCATAAGTTTTTTTTTTAATTCTGTCATATTTATGCAGACGACAACCCGATCTTAATTTTAAACTTTGGTCCAGCATGTTAGGGAGCAGTATGACCTTAAAACTGTAGATCAGAAGATATCAAAAATATACAGGGTTACTGTATCAAGATAATTCATTTCTACAGTTAAAGTGAAGTGAAAATGATTTTAGCTGGTTCTAATATTAATCATACTTTACATAAGCTAGCTAAGCTGGAGCTGGCTCATGTTAGGTAAAGTTAGCTATAGGTTAAATTTGGCTCTGTTCGACATTTCTAACTGGGTTGCAGGAGAGTTAGAGAGCGAGCTAGCAAGCTAATCAAATGTCGCTAGATTCCGTAGTCTAGCAGCAATGACCATGGCTACCCAGTTGTGACATTATATCAGAGAAAATACAACTTTATCTCATCTTAAATGATTTACTGTGCTCAAATGCTAATGTGCAAAATAAAGTCTTATCTCATCTTATCGTATCTTAAAGCTAACCACTAACTTTCCGGAACCTAGCTAGCTAGATGTCTACAATATGTCAATGTGTTAAGAGTCCAGAATAACATAAATTGACAAGATATACAGGATAAATTATTAAAAAGATATATCATCAACATCAACATTTTTTTTATCCATTTTTGGGTAGAATACATAAACCAACCCTGCTGTGTTAGACCCTGGGTTGGCTGGGTTGGACCCTGGGTTACAAAAATAACTCGAAATGGGTTATTTTGAACCTAACACTTTACATTGTATAGCTCTATATTGATAATTATGACAGCGGCAGATTTTTATAAAAGAATAGTCATCACAGAGAAATGAATTTGAATCTCACTAAAAAGGACAAAAGCCAAATCTCTCTGAATACAGAGAGGGAACAGCAATAAATAGCTTTTACTCTACAGCACCAGAACAAGTGAATCTTCCCCTTAAATTGGCTACACCCATAAATTTCCATCTAATTTGTGGTGGAAATGAAATTACCTCCCTGTTGTTGTGTTTTTAATTCAACACTTTGGGGAATGGGTAGGTGGTCACCCGGGTGACTTGCTGATACGGCTGTAAAGTGTTGAAGGACGAATTGATTTTGTTACCTTAGCGCCCTTTTCTCCTTGCCTGCCCTCTGCACCAGCAGTCCCCTGGGGTCCCTGTGGAGGAGAGGACACAGCTTTAGTATGTCAGCATAGTACAAACACTCACAAAGTTTTACCTTTAACACTCGTTTTGTTGATCCAGAATATTAGATTTCATATCACACAATTGTCTTTTCTGATGAACATCTTGATTGGGGCAGCCCTCGAGCAAACGAATACCCTTGAACGTGATCTGTTTGAGTGGCTCGGGCACACCTTTGTCGACCAAACATGTACAAATACACACAAGAAGCACAAGCACAGCCCTTTTCAATCACACTGAAGGTTGGCAGGGTCTCCTTTACTTTCTGGTCAGATGCACCTACAATGATTTCTTTCAACTCCCCATCCAGTCTTCCCTCTTCAGAAATTTCCTCCATCTAAATTCAGGTCTCATCTGGCCAACAGAAGCCTGAGTGCTTTTGACTGAGAGCCCACAATCTGAGTTTACTTCTCTTCTTGGTGCTTTCATCTTCTTCTTGTTTGTTCCTCTCTGTACTAGTGGTGAGAAGACTCTTGATCAGCAAAAAGAGCCACCTCACTTGTAGCATGATATGCAGCACTAAGTCGGTTTCGGGGTGTGCTGCTCTCATCATGTTCCTTCCTTTGTATCGTCACTGCAGAATGAGGTTTTTAAGGCACACCTCATTACTGTTAACAACTATATAACATGAACAGCAGCAGAGGGACCTAAAGGGAAAAATGAGTAATGACCTGAACACAAGCAGAGTCATGTGGAGATGATATTTCCCTCCGACTTCCTCTAAAAACCAGAGGTGGCACCAGAGATTTTCTTTTGTTGGTACTCTGGTCTGCAGCAGTTTAAGATAAGGGAAAAGGAGGCTTTCCTTTTAATGTTCCGCGAACCCAAGTTGAATTTCTCCTGACTAATGTGCACCCACATTTGTACCCGCATTCATAAACACAACAAGCCCTCCACAGGTGGACATTTATGGAGAGAAACCCCATCCATTATGACGCATTTAGCTGGGCTATAGACGTATCATATGAAGTAGGCTAACTTAGCCAGGCTACCAAATATCGCGCTATAGCTGAAAGGAAGTGGATAAAAAGGTCAAAATTGATAATGTAGGCAGCCAGAGGGCTCAAGGTTGAGGTGGTGATTGAGTTGGTGTGTGATGTGAGGTAGCATTGCGTGAGTGCGGGGAGATTATTTTAGCAGTGGTCTTGGCTCTGCATGTGAGTTTGGCCCAGTTTGTAACAGATTAAATATAAAAGAAACAGAAGGTGGAACAGTTAAAAAGTGTGGGCAGGCCAAATCCTCTCAGATCTCTGGTGACCCCTTTTTTGGGTAGATCAGATTACCTGTAGTGGCTTTTATAGCCTTTCTTTGAGGTAGCTTCGGCAACATGGCGCCGCCTATATAAAACATTATGCAAAAGTGCACCACTATGCACCGTGAAGTCATGACATCATCATTCTTTAAGTGAGTGTAGCATAGTGCCTACTAGTGGATCATGCTAATGCAACCTATTATCTTATAAAGCACCTTTTGATGCAGAACTCAAAATAATACCTGTAAATAAAAAATCTTAAGGCAAAAATACTCATCATGGATAATCCACATATAAAGTCAGGTAAGATTAGTGCTTGTTGAGTCTCATGACATCACGTTTCCACGTAACATCATAAATCATAATTAATATAAATATCTAAATATAAAAAGGCAGAGATGCTCTGGAGAAGATAACGACCATTAAGGTTCACCTTATAAAGGTGTCCTTTGAGTTTGTTTTTTAGGATTCATCCCTTTAGATCTCTTTGGATTTTGTCTGTCCTAGACATGAGCCTTGCAAAAAACAACGACGGACTGTACCAATGGTTACATCCTCACGTCAGAGGGAGGTTAATTACTCTCATTTTCTCAGGAGGCAACGATGAATTGTTGTCCAATATTAAGACCATATGCAAATCAGACTTGAAGACTTTTGTGTAATGGCCATGGTCGTGATTTATGTACTCAAATTCCTACAAGACAAAAATGCTGAGCTGACACAAACACTGACAGATTCTGACCAGCTCCTGCTCTGGAGTTAAATATTTGTAGGAGAAACTTGCTGGGTGGGAGAAGGGATCATCTCAGGTCCCTTAGAATATTATCCACTGTGTGATAAAATGGCCCTTCCCCTTATCATAATCCCTGGGTTATTTATGTGCAGCATACGCCGATACCATGCTAAATACCCATAATATGTATTAACTGGGCGCATTAGAAAAGCAATAAACCCTGTATTAAAAATGCACGACATATTCCTTTTGGATTAAGTATATCTTGGAATTGAAATTCAGACTAGGACTTTGCTATGAAATCCAATGGGACCGGGAGTTTCAGACAAACCAACAAAGGTAAAAACATAACCTCGCTGGCGGAGGTAAATATCTGTCAGCGAGGTTGGGCAGATAATGAGGTTGGAGCCCAGATGCCAAACTCAAACAATGTTTCACTGTTATAATAATAAAAATATCAATCATCCTGATGTTGTCTAACTGAAATTAAATCATCGTTACTCAATTTTCGACTTTTTCTGTGGGCGTTCGTTAAGCCATTATTTCACCTCTCACTGCCTCTTATCAACGTTACTGCGCCGGTGTTATGCTTTTGTTTTTTTTCTGGCTGTCAGTCAAGCAGCTGTGGATCAATAACGTGTCAGACTCTCTATAGCTCTCTAACTTTCTTTTCGGTAAGACATAAATGAGATTGGAGCAGATGGCGTCTCAGTAACAGATATTTTTTGGATAAGCCTTTTCAATTTCTTCCTAGGAGAATGATTTTCACATCTAGCCATTCATTTCTCGATGGGCTTTCAGGGGGATTTCTCTGCTGACAGCCCCAGACCTTGACCCCTAAATCTCGCACTTGTTTTCCCTACTCTACTTTTAATGGAAATGAATCTGTCTTGCTTTACCACCAAGATTGATTTGTTGAGGAGGAGATGGTGCAAAATGAGGTGGGATGAGGTGGGTGTCCTGGAGCCAGAGTACAATGCCAGACACACAATCCATTTATCTACTGTAGAACATGACGAATACATTTCACACAGGCTTGTTGAGTCATGGTTTTGAAACTGATCGAGGCTATTGTCAGCAAAGACATTTCATATCAAAACAACATATCCCTGTCCCTGTGATGATGTAACGCTAACATGGAGTATTCAGACAGGGGCTATCTTGGATTACTACCCCAAAATCACCAGTGTCTCACTCAAAAATGAAAAATACTCGTGAAATTTTAATGCCAAAGCCACAGACTTACTCTCTTTCCAGGTGGTCCAGGTGGGCCGGCTTCTCCTGATGGACCTGGAGGCCCCTGAAAACAATAAAGAATGAAGTGATTCAACGGAAACAATAGAAGTCTGACTGATTCAGAGCATATCAGAATTTTGAGAAGTTCAGACTGACTCACCAAAGGCATAAAAACATACTGACAGCAATCCTAAATCTCAGGTTAGTCCAAAAGAGTTTGCCACAGTCCTGACTTAATTGCAAGTAAGAGTTAAGCATTAGCAATATGCTAAGTTAAGCATTAGCAATATGCTAGGAAAATACTTATCCAATTTTATGTCCATATTATGTAATACTTACATACAAGTATTACATACTTGTATGTAAGTATTACTTTGTTTTTCATGAAATCTGGTGCATTTCTTACCCGGGAAGTCTTGCATTTCTGCATCAAATTGGCAGCACAAAACAGTGTATGCCAACTAGGGCTATGACAATAACCGCAATACTGCAGCCGTGTAAAGCCTATTCCGGTTGTGTAAAGCCTATTCTGGTGTGTACATTTAGCTACTCTTCATTTTTGCCAACTTTGCCAATAGCTGGAGGAGGATGTGATCGCTGTTAATTTGTGTGTTTGAAGACAGTTTTTTTTTTTTTTTTCATGAATACTATTATGGCGTCACCACTGATCCATAACGGATCTTACTATAGTGACCCCATGACCTGTCACACCGATTAAATCAGTGGCAGAGTAGTACGGGTCATGGTGTCACCATAGTAAGATTCACTGATTCACTTGCGGAAGGTACAGTATGTGCTCTCATCTCATGATGTCTCTGCTGACAGACTCAAAGGTCAATTTAAAACTTGGAAGATTATCAGACAATTACTTACTGAGTCTTTAAGTTCATTTAAACAATATTTAGAATTAAAAATTTCATTACCAATCATGCATCATTCCTTTTTTTGTGTTCATGTACTTTGGCAATATGTATCACAATTTATCAGACATGGAAAAATTCACGAAAATACACAACCTGGTCATCATTTGTATGGTATATCTTCAGTTGTAGCAAATCAGCATATAATCAGATGCAAAAACAAAACTTCATAATATTAATGGGCCCAAAAAAAGATTGGGGGGATTTCATCTGGGTATGATGAGAGAATTTTGATTCATGTTCCACACTGCCAAATATTACTGTTATTACGGCTTAGCACTTATGTGCAATGAATAAATATAAATATTATATATTCATACTCATTCATAAACAGTTGCAAATCCCCTTCAAGTGAAAAAAAACAATACATAATATATATACGTAATATATATAGAAACCCCATCCATTATGACGCATTTAGCTGGGCTATAGACGTATCATATGAAGTAGGCTAACTTAGCCAGGCTACCAAATATCGCGCTATAGCTGAAAGGAAGTGGATAAAAAGGTCAAAATTGATAATGTAGGCAGCCAGAGGGCTCAAGGTTGAGGTGGTGATTGAGTTGGTGTGTGATGTGAGGTAGCATTGCGTGAGTGCGGGGAGATTATTTTAGCAGTGGTCTTGGCTCTGCATGTGAGTTTGGCCCAGTTTGTAACAGATTAAATATAAAAGAAACAGAAGGTGGAACAGTTAAAAAGTGTGGGCAGGCCAAATCCTCTCAGATCTCTGGTGACCCCTTTTTTGGGTAGATCAGATTACCTGTAGTGGCTTTTATAGCCTTTCTTTGAGGTAGCTTCGGCAACATGGCGCCGCCTATATAAAACATTATGCAAAAGTGCACCACTATGCACCGTGAAGTCATGACATCATCATTCTTTAAGTGAGTGTAGCATAGTGCCTACTAGTGGATCATGCTAATGCAACCTATTATCTTATAAAGCACCTTTTGATGCAGAACTCAAAATAATACCTGTAAATAAAAAATCTTAAGGCAAAAATACTCATCATGGATAATCCACATATAAAGTCAGGTAAGATTAGTGCTTGTTGAGTCTCATGACATCACGTTTCCACGTAACATCATAAATCATAATTAATATAAATATCTAAATATAAAAAGGCAGAGATGCTCTGGAGAAGATAACGACCATTAAGGTTCACCTTATAAAGGTGTCCTTTGAGTTTGTTTTTTAGGATTCATCCCTTTAGATCTCTTTGGATTTTGTCTGTCCTAGACATGAGCCTTGCAAAAAACAACGACGGACTGTACCAATGGTTACATCCTCACGTCAGAGGGAGGTTAATTACTCTCATTTTCTCAGGAGGCAACGATGAATTGTTGTCCAATATTAAGACCATATGCAAATCAGACTTGAAGACTTTTGTGTAATGGCCATGGTCGTGATTTATGTACTCAAATTCCTACAAGACAAAAATGCTGAGCTGACACAAACACTGACAGATTCTGACCAGCTCCTGCTCTGGAGTTAAATATTTGTAGGAGAAACTTGCTGGGTGGGAGAAGGGATCATCTCAGGTCCCTTAGAATATTATCCACTGTGTGATAAAATGGCCCTTCCCCTTATCATAATCCCTGGGTTATTTATGTGCAGCATACGCCGATACCATGCTAAATACCCATAATATGTATTAACTGGGCGCATTAGAAAAGCAATAAACCCTGTATTAAAAATGCACGACATATTCCTTTTGGATTAAGTATATCTTGGAATTGAAATTCAGACTAGGACTTTGCTATGAAATCCAATGGGACCGGGAGTTTCAGACAAACCAACAAAGGTAAAAACATAACCTCGCTGGCGGAGGTAAATATCTGTCAGCGAGGTTGGGCAGATAATGAGGTTGGAGCCCAGATGCCAAACTCAAACAATGTTTCACTGTTATAATAATAAAAATATCAATCATCCTGATGTTGTCTAACTGAAATTAAATCATCGTTACTCAATTTTCGACTTTTTCTGTGGGCGTTCGTTAAGCCATTATTTCACCTCTCACTGCCTCTTATCAACGTTACTGCGCCGGTGTTATGCTTTTGTTTTTTTTCTGGCTGTCAGTCAAGCAGCTGTGGATCAATAACGTGTCAGACTCTCTATAGCTCTCTAACTTTCTTTTCGGTAAGACATAAATGAGATTGGAGCAGATGGCGTCTCAGTAACAGATATTTTTTGGATAAGCCTTTTCAATTTCTTCCTAGGAGAATGATTTTCACATCTAGCCATTCATTTCTCGATGGGCTTTCAGGGGGATTTCTCTGCTGACAGCCCCAGACCTTGACCCCTAAATCTCGCACTTGTTTTCCCTACTCTACTTTTAATGGAAATGAATCTGTCTTGCTTTACCACCAAGATTGATTTGTTGAGGAGGAGATGGTGCAAAATGAGGTGGGATGAGGTGGGTGTCCTGGAGCCAGAGTACAATGCCAGACACACAATCCATTTATCTACTGTAGAACATGACGAATACATTTCACACAGGCTTGTTGAGTCATGGTTTTGAAACTGATCGAGGCTATTGTCAGCAAAGACATTTCATATCAAAACAACATATCCCTGTCCCTGTGATGATGTAACGCTAACATGGAGTATTCAGACAGGGGCTATCTTGGATTACTACCCCAAAATCACCAGTGTCTCACTCAAAAATGAAAAATACTCGTGAAATTTTAATGCCAAAGCCACAGACTTACTCTCTTTCCAGGTGGTCCAGGTGGGCCGGCTTCTCCTGATGGACCTGGAGGCCCCTGAAAACAATAAAGAATGAAGTGATTCAACGGAAACAATAGAAGTCTGACTGATTCAGAGCATATCAGAATTTTGAGAAGTTCAGACTGACTCACCAAAGGCATAAAAACATACTGACAGCAATCCTAAATCTCAGGTTAGTCCAAAAGAGTTTGCCACAGTCCTGACTTAATTGCAAGTAAGAGTTAAGCATTAGCAATATGCTAAGTTAAGCATTAGCAATATGCTAGGAAAATACTTATCCAATTTTATGTCCATATTATGTAATACTTACATACAAGTATTACATACTTGTATGTAAGTATTACTTTGTTTTTCATGAAATCTGGTGCATTTCTTACCCGGGAAGTCTTGCATTTCTGCATCAAATTGGCAGCACAAAACAGTGTATGCCAACTAGGGCTATGACAATAACCGCAATACTGCAGCCGTGTAAAGCCTATTCCGGTTGTGTAAAGCCTATTCTGGTGTGTACATTTAGCTACTCTTCATTTTTGCCAACTTTGCCAATAGCTGGAGGAGGATGTGATCGCTGTTAATTTGTGTGTTTGAAGACAGTTTTTTTTTTTTTTTTCATGAATACTATTATGGCGTCACCACTGATCCATAACGGATCTTACTATAGTGACCCCATGACCTGTCACACCGATTAAATCAGTGGCAGAGTAGTACGGGTCATGGTGTCACCATAGTAAGATTCACTGATTCACTTGCGGAAGGTACAGTATGTGCTCTCATCTCATGATGTCTCTGCTGACAGACTCAAAGGTCAATTTAAAACTTGGAAGATTATCAGACAATTACTTACTGAGTCTTTAAGTTCATTTAAACAATATTTAGAATTAAAAATTTCATTACCAATCATGCATCATTCCTTTTTTTGTGTTCATGTACTTTGGCAATATGTATCACAATTTATCAGACATGGAAAAATTCACGAAAATACACAACCTGGTCATCATTTGTATGGTATATCTTCAGTTGTAGCAAATCAGCATATAATCAGATGCAAAAACAAAACTTCATAATATTAATGGGCCCAAAAAAAGATTGGGGGGATTTCATCTGGGTATGATGAGAGAATTTTGATTCATGTTCCACACTGCCAAATATTACTGTTATTACGGCTTAGCACTTATGTGCAATGAATAAATATAAATATTATATATTCATACTCATTCATAAACAGTTGCAAATCCCCTTCAAGTGAAAAAAAACAATACATAATATATATACGTAA